>JBBBDQ010000515.1:6990000-6997500 GCA_037127315.1 Ascarosepion bandense
TGTCTATATATATATATATATACACGTACTAGCAATATAGCCCAGCATTGCCGGGGTTTAATGAAAGCTTTAAAATTAATCCATGGTTCTGGAGCTCAGACTCATTGGATGTTGGCACGAAAGACTAAAAAGCAATAGCTGTTTTCAGTTAAAGTGAAACCGTAGACTGAAAGAAAAATGAATGGATCTAAGTCAAATTTTCATTTCCTGGTATCGATTTATATATATAATCGATTTGCTGCACTATTGTAAGAACTGCAACCTTGAAACTTCTTAATATCGTTTCTTATGTCTTTGTCTATGAGTATATCAAATTTGATTAAAATCGGACCACTCCTTTTTTAACACGATTTTTTTCGATAATCGATATTTATCAGAGGTACCTTGACACAAAACCTAGCTAAGAATATTCGCAGATGCTTATAGTACAACTGTGTAAGTTTTCAAGAAAATCGGTTCAGCCGTTTCGGAGTCTATAGGTAATGGATACACACAAAGTTCCATTTATAAATAAGTTGAAAAATATATATATACACACACATATATATATATTTGTATATGTATATACATATACACACACACACACATATATATATATATACACACACACATACATACGCACACACATACACACATATTTATATACATACACACACATATATACACACATAGATACACATAGACAAACATATATTTATATACATACACACACACACACACACACACATATACAAACATATATTTATATACATACACACACACACACACACACACACACATATACAAACATATATTTATATACATACACACACACACACACACACACATATATATAAAATAAATTTTCAAAATTCAAAAATGTTGAATGAACATTTCAACCTGTTTCGGATTAAAGTAATTTAATAATATATATATATATATATATATATATATATATATATATATATATATATTGTAACAAAGAATTTAGAAGGGTTTTTTCACCCCAAAAACCTTGTGTCATGACTAAAACTGTAATCTTAGTAACAGTAGTCGTAACTGGTCATTAGAACAGAGTTCTACCACTCTAGAAAGGAGAGTAGTATGAATTAAGTTATTCAGTCAGCGTTCTGCCACTCCAGAAAGGAGAGTAGTATGAATTAGGTCACTGGGTCCTATTCTCCTTTTCCCAAAAAGAGATTAAATAACCTTGTTAACTATGGTTACTGGGAAAAGAAGGAAAAGACCAGAGAAAGAGAGGTGCCTATGTTCATTGGCCCTGTTTCTATATAAAAGGGAAGAAATAGTAGAAAACCCCAGATTTATTGGGCTACCGGCCACGTGTAGACCTCTCTCCGGCTAAGATGTCAAAAGAACTTTCTATCAAGCTACCAGCCAAAAAACCCTCACACAAAGACCTTCCTCAACATCCAGTGGATACACCATGTGCTGCCGTGAAAGGTAAAGATTATTTTGTTAATCATTCTGACCAAACCCTAGCTGCGTATAGTTAGGTACTGCCAAAAAATCACTGCTCATTTTCGATACCTTAATTTAAATTTAATTTTTTAAAATAAAAATGTTTTCTTGAAGCTTTAATTTTAGCTTTAATTGAAAGCCAAGAGATTAAATTTACTAATTACAGTAAGAAATTATATTGACCGGAATCATATTGAAATTATATTGATCGAAATCAAAAATTTAACTGCCGAAAATTTTAAAAAAAAATTTACCCCATTATTGATTGATCGGCACATTATGTAAACAGTAGCTAAATTTCTGTTTTAAAAATCTTGCAAAAAAAATAATATACCTCCTTGACAAGTTATTTAAGTCGATTTTTATAACTGAAACTTACCTTTATCTGATTTCAAACAAGTATTAAGTGCTTACTGTCTGGAAATTTACGAAATAAATCACTCTTGTCAGCTTTATCTAAGGCGACAAATGATTTGTTGACAAGTAGTAGGTGTGATTGACGTTTGGATGGCGACCGAAAGTGACAAAAAATTCATGTAGCTTAAAACGTAACATTTGGAAATTTAATTTTTTTTTTGTTGTTTTTTAACTAAATAGTAAAATTAAAAAATGGGAAATCAACATGCAAAAATAAACAGTCTTTAATTAAATTACAAAAAAGAGCTATTCTTTTAGAGTAACTGCTTAAAGTTTTTGATTAATAAATATATTTGCCACACATTAATTAAAAAAACATCTGAGAGACCTATAAGGAGAAAATTGTAAAAGACTTATGAAACTTTTTAAATTACTTAATAAAAAATATGAAAAATAAAAAATAATTCTTGTAAAACTTCATTACAAAAGGAAAAAACATTTTTTTTTCTGTTAGTAATGAATTTTTACAAGAATTGCTTTTATGACACAATTTTAATTTATGTTTATAAAAGTAATTAAAAGTTTACCCAAATAAAAATTGGCATAGTTTTATTGCATTTTTGTTTTCCTAATTCAGAGCTGATTTTCTAAAAGATAGCTTGTTTTAAAGAAAAAAAGACAGTTGATTAGCTTTTCTTAATTACTCCTGAATTTAATGAAAACTATCTATATGTTGCATCTTTCGACATTTCTGGAAATTAAATATTGGGGGGTAACAAATTAAAAAAAATTTTTTTTTACCAATATTTAATAAAAATTGATATTTCAAAAATGATTTCAGTCATTTGTGGATAAGTCCTGAAATTTTCATCAAAATCAGACGATTATTTGATTTTTGCAAGAATTTCCAAATTAAGGTGTCTTTCACAGTCAAAAAATGCCTTCGTGTAATATTACATTTGACATGATAAACATCTAGCGACAAATGACCGCTTTTACTGATGAGAGAAAAATTTCTTTTTCTACCACTACATGAGCCTTTTAGAACCTTGTTAGAACAATTTCAAAACTTTGTAAAAATAATAAAAAATACTTTGATCTATCTTCTTTATGATAGAATAAACATTTTGCCGAGAAAACTTTGTTTTTATTTAGTTTGAGGCCTTTTACTTCAGACTATGCTAATTTTCCCCACGGTAAAATTGGCGGCACCTATATATATATATAATCTTTAGCTGAGTTGAATGACCTTTTTCCATTCCGCCTAAATTTCCTCCAAATATCTTCCTCGTTAGACTCACCTCTTATTTTCCAGGGAATATTGTGTAAAACTAGTACGAAATTGAACCCGTTCTAGTGTCCGGTATATTATAGTTCTGTCACCTTATTCCTGTGCATTTACTGAATAATTTGTGTGTTATAATAAATTCCCTTTCTGTATAAAATTATCTTGCCTTATAGTTTAATTCACTCCCTTCAGCATTATTCTAACTAAAATAGTATTTTTATGTGTTGCTGACACAAACGGGTTCGTAGCAATATATATATACACACACACACACATATATATGTGTGTGTGTGTGTGTATATATATATATATAAACACACATGCATATGACACCTACAATCTCCAGGAATTTAAATGCAAGGTCAATCAATACTCATCTCTTAATCACTTGACCCTAGTTCTTTTTCACCACTCTGTATATCCTTTTCTTTCTCTCCACCTCTGCAACTGTCATCACACCTGTATTCCCTTCCTTCTCTTCACTCTCCTCTATCTAATTTTTTTACTCTTATGTAGCTCCCTCCACATCATTTGCATTACTGCCTTGCTTGGGATGATATGATAAAAAAAACACATAAGTAGATACACACACACACACACACATATATATATATATATATATATACATACACATATATATATATATATACATATACATATAAGAGAAAATAACATGTATCCAATACTTATGCGTGTCACTGTATATACATAGATGTATATATACACACACAAAAAGTACTAAACAAAGCCAAGAGTGCGTTTGCTACCAGAATGAGGCAACGAATAGCATCCTCTAAGTTTGGCTCCAAAGATTACTGGCGTCTCTGCAAAAGCATGCTCAACAAGAGCAAGACTTCAATACCCCCACTAATCAATGAATTTGAATTTCTCACCTCCCCAGCAGACAAGGCTGAATGCTTTGCCCATAGATTCTCCACCAATTCGACACTGGACTCGTTAGGAATACCTCCACCCGACTTCTCACCCAGAACTAAGGCTCAACTAAATAACGTCCACATTACACCTTCGCTGGTCTCCAAGATAATTGCACAACTTGACCCACACAAAGCGAGTGGCAGGGACGGAATCCCAATCATAGTACTGAAGAAATGTCCTCTCTAAACTCTATAACCTCTGCCTATCTGCTTCCTGTTTTCCTGCCTGTTGGAAGTTTTCCTCTGTAGTTCCTATATTTAAGAATTCTGGCGAACCCTCAGACCCCGCCAATTACTGTCCTATTAGTCTCCTTCCGATCTTCGGCAAAGTTTTCGAAACCATTATCAATGCCGAGGTGATTCAGCATCTCACGGCCAACAGGCTTCTCTCTGACAAACAGTACGGGTTTCACTTCACCAGGTCTACTGCTGATATGCTAACGACCATTACCGAGTACATATACCGGGCTCTTGACAAGAATGGCGAAGCCCGAACCGTTGCCTTGGATATCTCCAAAGCGTTCGACAGGGTCTGACACGCTGGCCTCTTATGCAAACTGCAGAGCTACGGTATAACTGGACATCTGTTTGACCTCATCCAATCATTCCTCTCTAACCGCACATTTTTTTTTTTTAAAAATCATATCACCCCGAGCAAGGCGGTAACGCCACTGATGTGCAGGGGGCTATGTAAGAGTGTAAAGATTGGAAAAGAGAAAGCCGGAAACCACATCCTAGACAGGGAACAAGGGATGAGCCTCTTCACCTGCTCAATAGATGTGGGTGGAGTGGGAACCGGGCGATAGTTTAGTCTATCTACTCCAATTGAAAAAGAAAAAAGAAAAGAGTTGAAAGATTGGAAAAGAGAAAGCCGGTGATTGAAGGTAGTATTAAATGGGCATGCCTCCCAAAACTACCATATGAACACGGGCGTCCCTCAAGGTTCCATCCTAGGTCCCACGCTCTTTCTGATGTACATTAATGATCTCCCCGATGCCATCAGATCCCAAGTAGGCATATATGCTGATGACACCACAATCTACTCTTGACTATCAAAAACCTGGTGTGAGCGACAAAGCGAACCTCGCTGCCGAGCTTGAAAAGGACCTCCAAACCATAGTGGCCTGGGGTAGGAAATGGCTAGTAAATTTCAATGCTTCTAAAATGAAGCTGTTATCAACTAACCACCATGGAACAGGCTTGCCTCCCAGAGAGTAAAACACTACGCCTCCTTGGCCTTACAGTTTCGGTGGACCTCAAATGGAATGACTATATCGAATCATTGCTAAATCTGCCGCTATGAAAGTCGACTGTACAGGGCCCGGAAGTTTTTCCCACCTGAATCTATCCTGCACATATACAAATCTACCATCCGCCCATGTATTGAATACTGCTGCCACATCTGGTCGGGTGCCTCTGCTACTCTCCTTGGGCTTCTTGACAAAATACAAAGGAGGATCTGTAACGTGGTTGATACAGACTTGGCAGACCAGCTGCAATTACTCTCTCACCGGTGTGATGTGGCTTCCCTGTGCCTCTTCTACAAGTACTTTCATGGCTTCTGCTCCGAAGAACTTAGATCATTGGTGCCACCTAAGCATGAATTTACACGAGATACTAGATTGGCAACTAGGTCCCACCCTTTTACAGTTAAACAGATAAGATGGAACCATAATTTCTACTCCAAGAGCTTCTTTTCTCTTGACTTCCTGCCTGTGGAATTCGCTTCCACATGTCTGCTTTCCCGACAGCTACAATCTCCAGGAGTTTAAATGTAGGGTCAATAGACACCTATCACACTAACTCCCAATTACTCTCAGAACACTCTCAACTACCCAACCCTCATTCTCGGTATTCTTACCCGCCTATCACCCACCCTCTGACATTACCTATATTTAACCATCCTTTTTCTACTCTATCTAGCCCCTTGCGCAGTAGTGGCAGTGAAATGTCTTGCTTAGGGTGAAACGCTTATAAAAAAACAGACACACACACACACGCGCGCACAGATACTTATACATACACACACACACACACACACACACACACACATATATAAATATACACGCATCCATACATTCGAACCTGCGACCCCTATCTATATAGGGGAAGCTACCATGTGATCTGGCACATCTTAGAACTCTCGACCACCAACCACGAATGACCATTAGTCTACACAAGGTTTTAATCAAACCTATATAACACAGTTTTTGATTCATCACTATAACCATATCTGCTCTGAAATGTATTGTAATGTCAAATGTAAACATGTTACAATTAACGAAGATTCACGAAATTGGTTATAAACACACACACACACATATATATATATATATATATACACACACATACTTATACATACACACACACATACTTATTCTTATATATACACACATATATATATACACACATACTTATACATACACACACATATATATATACACACACACACACACACATATATATATATATATACACATACTTATATATATATATACACATACTTACATATATATATAAACATACTTATATATATATATATATATATATATATATATATATATATATATATATATATATATACTTATATGGCCCATTCCATGGAAAGTGGTCCAAAATCACAGAATTTTAAATCCAATATTTTCTAGCATTGTTATGTTTTTTCTGAAAGACAACACCCTAAACTACAAAAAAATATAAAATTCCAGTTCTGATCTTTTCTGTGTTGTCTGTGCCAGGGCTATAAACATCGGCTATTTATTGAAGTCAGAAAATGAAAGAATTGCCTATTTTTCAGGCATTCATTTTTACTAATAAATAACATAGAATTATGTTTAATTATATTTTTCATGATTGATACATACATAGATTTCAAAATAATTGAGGTCCTGAGTTTCTGTTGTTAATCATTTTTACATGAAAATTTCATAAAGTTAGCTCTGTGTCCATGTAATACACGTTACGGTTAATCAACATTTTTTTTTCTCATTCTTCAATAAAACTCCTGAGGAAAAAATCCTTTCTGATTATAAGCTAGTATATTACTGCAAACATGATAATAGCAAAGAAAAAAATCAAGCTATTTTTTTTTTCTTGAAGGAACACTTTGAATTTGTGTAACACACGTGACATCACGTGTGTTACACATGACATCACATGTATTACATGCCAAAATATCACTTCAAAACCTTCAATAATCAATGGATTTTAACATAATAAATAACATACTCATACAATGCTATAAAAGATTCATTTATTGAAAAATTTCAGGTTGAAAATGATACAGTACATCCTGATTTCTTCCAATATCTACCATTCCTACTGGAACTGGGGGACTCAGTTTTCCTATCATGTTCTAGGGCCGGTATGCAATTACAACACTAAGTGTAGGTTTATGCTTAAGAAAAAATTAGAAATTATTTTAGAAAATTCATTTCATTGAAACAAAAATAGTGTGAAATG
>JBBBDQ010000515.1:7007500-7057500 GCA_037127315.1 Ascarosepion bandense
GATATGTTTTACCACTAAACTAGGAAAGATATCATGGTAGACAAGATTCAGTTTAACCTTTAAATAGATGTTTTTCTGATTCCTTTTATTATTATTGAACGATTAATATCTGCTCAAATTGTATCGAATGTAACATTTACATTCGATACAATTTGAACAGATATTAATGTTATCAACATTAGTTCATTAATGACAATTTTTATTGTGAAATACTTGATTGTTTAATAAATGTCTGACACTGATGATGATATCTCATCTAGTTCTTACTTTTATTTTAATACTGATCAGTTATTGTTTGCCTGCTTCACAGAGTGTAAGTACACACTGCCTGACCCAGGAATTGAACTCATAATCACTAGATCACCAAATTCATATACCAATACTTTAATCCACTAGACCATTGTCCCTTAGTGGATTAATAATAAAAACTAGACAATATTCCTAGATATGAGCAGTGGAATGAGACTAGTCTACTTCCTGTAGATTAAATAAAGTGTTCAATTCACAATTTCCTGTAGGTTACACAGATCAACATACATCTGAGGAAGGCAGGAGGACACAATGTCTGAAATGTTGTGATAACCAAACACATGGCCCAGTGGATAAAAATGTTAGTTGGATCTTGTGACTTGACCCAAACAGTTGTGAGTTCAATACCTGGCTACAGCTGAGGTGAACAAAAACTTAAAGAGTTGAGTTAAAGGGAGACATCTGAAGAGGCATGGCTTGTGGAACTAGAACAATCTATCCCAGTGAATGAAATAAAGGGTTCAGTTCAAAATTTCAATCACTCGAAGAAGATCAGAATGAAATGTCATGAATATGGCCACAAAGATGAGGACAACAGTTCCAATAATATAAATAAAATGGTTTGTAATTTCTCTTAAAAATTGGTATCAACTTTTCAGAGAACACAATATACTGAAGGGGAAAATTTTAAAGCTTAAAACATATTTTCATGGCAATAAACAATTAATGAGAAATACTTACATTTTTATGATTTACTAATTTCATCAGGACAAATTCCCGGTATGCTCGTTTTGCATGTGTAACATTTTGGAAGGGCCTACTGAGTTTTTTGATAGCCACACTTGATTGTTTGACATTGTCAATGGCAGCACTGAAAAAGATAAAATAAAAAAATATATTAAAATATTAACATTTGTAAAAATAATAAATATATACAAAAAAAAAAAAATCAAAGTTTGTCCTACAATAATTGAGATTTGTATTTATATCAAGATTTTACAGGACTGTCTTTAAGGTTGTTTGCAAAAGTGTTTGCTTACAGACTTGAGCTAAGGGCTCAAAATGAATTATTTCATATATTATTGTCATGTTTCAACATAAAATTCAAAATTCTAAAAAATATATTATTATTACCAGAAATCACATCATCAAACAAAACTGTCAAAAAAAAAAAAAAAAAACGTAATAAATAACCAATAATGATGTGTTAATAACTGGGGTCTGTCAAAAGGTATTTTATAAAAATTTTCAATGACATTGATACAAAATATTTAAGTTTTTAACAATTTTACCAAGATTACATAGCAACAAGTTTTTCCTTAATTAAAAGTAAAAAATTGTCTATTCATTTTTTAGACTTTCTCTATTATTCATCAAATATTCATAGAATTATTTGTGTCATGAAAAGCTAGCCAATTCAAAAATAATAAAGAAATTTTCTTTCATGCCATGTGCCTTCAATTCTTTATTATTTATCTATAAATTATCAATGACTTCTTGGAAAAGATAGTGGAACTGATTTCTCACTGCCTTCTCCAGAGTTTTGTATTCATAGTTCTCCTTTTTCTAAATTGGTTGTAATCCACGAATACAGAACTGAGACTACCCTGCCTTTTTAACTCAAAGAGGTGTATGGAGAGGAGGGTGGTAAAGAAATGGATTCATACTCTCTGTATATCAGTCAGTTAAGTGCGATACGTGAAACACGCTTGGGTGATCATGTCTCAAAAGAGACATGACTGACTGGGCAAAAGATTATCCCGCAGTAAGTTGCCATTGCTTTCTGTGGTAGACTGATTGCCAGCCAAAGCTATAGAACCCAATCTGTCTTGCTATTTAACCTATAACTGGAGGCAAGAGATGCATTAATACCTTTCCCAAGGGTAGTTGTGTGTAAGGGAATGCAATGGATTCAGCTGGAATTCGAACTCAGCTCCCTGATTTCTCGTTCTGAGCCAATATCCACTGTACCACAACGCACATCCGATGATGTATATAGATTACTGTAAAGTGAATACAACTGATAAAAAAGCTAGAACTTGATGGATTTGATTTTTGTTTTTAACAGCTTATCAACCCCTTTGTGAGTTATTTAAAGCCAAAACAGAAGTCAGGTTGTAGGAGATCACTTATAGTACCTGGTATTCTCAAGCAGCCTCTCATCTAAGTACTGACTGGGATTGACACTGCTAAACCTTAGCAATTGAATGAGATTTGATCTTTACAGCATGATTTGATTGCAAGTGCTAGAACTTGAACTCTGCTCAATAATTCCACTAGCACATATATTTATAAAATTAAAAAGATATATCTTATTTATAAATTATATTAAATATGTAATCGATACATCTCAGTGCTTACAGTAGATATATAGAAGCTCTTGTGTTCTTTTTTTCATGTTTTTTATCATAAAAGTTATAACAGATTATTACCAAAAATGTTGCATATTTATAAATGTTAAACAACAGATCAAAGAGTCTCACCTGCCAGGAGATTAAACTGTTATTTTACCTTGTCAATATCATAGATTCTTACTCAGGTTAAAAATGATTTCTGTAACAAACAATCAACTATGCTCTTATGATCAAAGTTATATGCAAAAGACGCTATAAACTAGTTTGAATGTTACTAAGAGATTATTTCTTGTTATTGAGGAAATAATAATAATACACTGATACATACTGACAAAATAAATGTATGCCAAAAGATAAATATGAAGAATCAATAAATTAGTAGCACATGAGAACATACAGCTCAAAATTATTCTGGTTCTATTCACTTGGTATATGAAAACCATAGGGTATTAAAATATTAGATTCTATTGTTTGTATGATGCCATAACAAAAAGAATTGTATATATGGAACACTAGTAACAGATTCAATAAAAATATTTCTATATATTGCCCATATTAGTCAAACTAGGAAAAAAGCATAATGCCTGGCGATTTCCAAATCAATAGATTATATAAAAAATATTAAGTGTACTCTATTGTGGTAAAAATACATCAATCATTCTGGATGTTAATAATGAGAAAAAAAAGGACTATTGTATACAAGAAATATCTATTTTTCAACATAATCTCATTCCTTGCCCATTCAATTAATTCAACAATGACTTTTAGTTATACACGGAATATTATACAATGAGAATTTCAGATTGATATTCAGTTAAGTATAGCTTAGCTATACAATTACTAATCCTTAATATATAAACATAATCAACACTGCCAGTCTTCATGTAGTGTTAGTCTATATCTATAAACATTTTATCTAGAATTTTGAGCAGTCTTCCTCTACCAATATAGCAAATTTTAAACCACACAGAATGGAAATTTTACATTAAAATTTAGCTAATAATCATATGTCAGGCTACAAACTTGTTGATCTATCCTGGTATAGTGCATCAATCAGTACATGCTGATACACTTGATTCAGGCGCTTCCTATTAAAATGTACAAAAAATGGAAAAAATGCTGAATGTTTCGCATTACAATATACATTTAGAGTTAGAAGAAAAAAGATCCTATCTTTAATGTGTATCATAAGAAAGTAAAATAATCTTCCCATGTATATAAATAGTATTAACAGTCATCTAAATTTATAAAAGAAACTTGATTTTAAATTTTAAAATCATTGATATAAAAACAAAGTTTGTCTTTACACAATAACAAAAATTCTTGTTTCAGTATCAATTTAGAAAACAGTTTTGCAGCACTGCTATTCCCAACTGTAACCTTATTTACATAATGACATAACATGCATATCAAACAGGAATCAACCAGAGGGAGCATTATTTATGTTTTTGTAAATTAAATTTGATTTTTTTTAAAGACAATTCTAATGCAAAAAATATTTCCTGACATCATTTTACTGTTGGTTTATAATATACTAATTAATATTTATAATTGCAATATAGTTAAATCATTAGGTTATGACAATCTGTGGACCATCCACTATGAAAATTTGTAAACTAATCATAAAAAAAACCCTGACAAATTCATATTAGCTTACAAAATTTCCATTTTTTCCTCTCATATTTTCTCCTGTCTCTTAATGGTTTTATTGCTTTGCTTGGTGCAAAATGATAAAAAAGTAAGCGGATAGAGAACTCATACTTAAGAAAGATTGGCATGGATTAAAAAAAAAATCTAATGAATATAGAATTATTGCACATATTTTATAATTACACAATTACTGTTTTTACATGACACAAAAGATACACTTTTCTTTTTGGTACTGTTAACTATTTACTAGTAAAATAACCAATCATTTGTTAGTGTTAGCTCTATTAAGACATTTATTTTCTAACTTGTATACTTTCTAATTCAGAACACTTTTTTCAAAAAAAGTACATAATTCAACACCGAAATGTGTTTACAGTTGTTAATGTGTTACATTTTATTCATGTATTTTTCTCCTTGTAGTTTCCTACTTTCAGGTTTCTTATTAATAATTATTTCCTAGACAAAGTGTCTTCACTTGATTCCAGTTTTAGGAAATTTAATGATATTTTCTGTACTTGACAGTTTGAAAATGAAGCCACATTTCAGTAAAGTCCTTTGTAGTTCTTATTTTTTTTTTTTTTTTTTTTTACATGAATATTATGATTGTCAATAAATGACCAGCTTACACATTAATAAATGTGTCTGCTGGTTAGTCAGATTTATTCATATTGAATAATATTGTGAAATATTACATATACAAGAATTTTCATTCTGGATAAGTCAATCAAAGCAAAAAAATTATTTAAAACCAAATGCTTTTATTTCAAATACTCTGGGATAATAACAGAATTGAAATTTATTTAGGAATAATAAAATTTCATGTTATTCAGCTTTTGTGTTAAATATTTAGAAATAAAAGTGAATCAAGCAAAGCCTAATCTACAGAAGATAAGAGTACACATGTTCTGGGTTTCAATATGAAGGGAATTTAAAATATATTTTCTGCATTCATATTTTCAGAGATTTTAACTTTGGCAGTTTGCAAACTATTAAAATAAAAAAAAATATAAAGACGACTATTGTACTTTTATCTAAAAGAAAGGAAATACACTTAATAATTATTCTGACTTTGTGTAGTGGAAGGAAGAGACGAAAGAATTGATGTTTAAAATTTTGTTTTGTCATTTAATGAGAATCTATTATGAATAAGTAAATAAGGAAAGTTATCAAAACAGACACAAAAATAAATGGAATATAAATTACTAATTATTCCTGGACATGGTTGGAATTAATTTGGTAAAAAAAAAAAAAAAGAAATGAATTCACATCTGTTCAAAAGTAAGTCCACAATGGATAATTGCATAGTTCTTTACTCAACTATGTTGGAATAAATACTATTAGCCAAATATTGAGACAGGGTATAATTATTTTAACATTGTCTATTTATATACAAAATAATGTATGAAAATGAACAACGTAGCAAGCAACAAAATTTCAACATTTTACCAAAGCTTTAGCTCTTGAAAATATTGTAAAGTTGAAAAAAAATATAGCAGAAAAACGTTTGACAAAGTACATCGCAAAGAACAGTTAGAACTGCTAGGTAAGCTTGATTTATTTAAAAAGGATAGTAGAATAATCTAGAATTTATACAGGGAGCAAACTGGCTGCATAAGGATGGAAAATGAATGTTAGTAAATTCATGAAAAAGAGAAAATAAGGATGTGTCTTTTCACCAAACTTATTCAACTTGGTAGTAAAGCTATCCTGAAAGAATGAGAAGTTACCAGGATTCATTACAACCTTAACAACATTAGATATGAAGATGATACAGTGTTGATAGTAGATGCAGACAAGAAACTACAGGAACTCTTAAAAAAGGTAGAAAAGGAAAGTAAGAATAGCTAAAAATCAATTTTAAAAAGACAAAGTGTATAGTTGTCAGCAAAAAGAGCTCAATATATGAATTACAAATTGAAGACACTAAAATGAAGCAAGTAAAAAAAAATATATATATATTTGGGAAATGTTTTAACAGAGGATGGAAAATGCAACACTGAAATCCAAAGACACATTTTGATAGCAAAAAATGCCTTTAAAAAGCAAAGTATTAAGAAACTGGAAAATGTTGCGAGAAACAAAGAAAAAAAGTCCTGAACAGCTATGTAATATTGGTCCTCCTATATAGCAGTGAATGCTGGAGGTCCATTTCATCACAAATGAAGAATTGACTTGAAGCAACAGAAATGTGATTCTACAGAAGGATGCTGAGAATACCATAGACTGAACATGTGAGCAATAACAAAGTTTTATAGAAAATAGAAACAAACAGGGCACTTACATGTAGCATCAGAAAGAGAGAGTTGGAATTTCTAGGGCACATAATGAAGAAAGGTCTTAGAAATTTGACACTGAAGACAAAAGTAACAGAGGAAAGAAGCACATAATCTATCTAACAAGTTTGTGTAAATAATTAGCAAAACAGGGATTTGGATAGATAACAAAAAGATAAACTTTATGCTACAAAAGACAGGAAATTGCAGAGAGCCATGATTGTTCATGCCCTGAAGGTACATAGCATAGAGAAGAAAAATAAAATAGTGAAAATAATTAAGTCATGAAATCCTGATATAGTATTTGCAAATACAGTAAAAGTGTTAACCATTTCTAAATAATTAATTTCCAGGAAAATCAGCATTCTAACTAGATAATTACAGCAACTATAAGAGTAGCAAAATACAACAGTATGAATATAGCAAATATTTTCTTTTTAAGTTTATAAATTAGTGCTTGATTCTCCTATCAGCATCCTATTAAGGTTAATAATAAAAGCATCTGCAGTCAGTAATTTGAATAGTAAATTATTTAAATAAATTTCAAGATCTACAAAAAAAGGTAAAGAACAAAAAGGTACCATTTTTCATATATATTTTGTATGACAGAAACTTCAACTGAATGTCAATATAAAAAAAATAAAATAAATAAAGTCATAATAATAGACAAATTCTAAAGGTGGCTACCAAATAAGATGCAGGCCAATGAATGTGAATTGGTGTCTTGGATTGTGGTAAATTGGAAATGTAATTCAAATCACATTGGACATACAGAATCAAATCTATTTCAGTCCTTTAATATTTCAAATGTACATGAACTAATTCTCTGAGTGGGAATCAATACAAAATCCTAAAGTTAGAAATATCTACAAAACACTTTGTAATTGATAAGCTGGTAAAAGTGTTAAATTGAATTAGTTTGTATACAAGAATCAGATGTATTGGGTTTTTTTCTTATTTTTTTGTATCAGTTTTTCATTTGTCTGGAGATATTGTAATTTAATCTGACATTTCAGAAGGTTTTACTCATTTTTAACTTTGTTTATAAAAAGTTATTTGATTTGTTCCTTGTTGGCAAGTGTTCTAAACAAGTTGAACTTTTAGGCAAAGTAACTGATTTCTGAACTCTACAAGGCAGAAATAGTGGCGGTGGTGGTAGTAGTAATAATAAAACTCATTTACAACAATTCTAATGAAAAGGAATAATGAATTTTATCCTGAATTATTCCATATGGCTGACACTAGTTTGCTACTTCTTTTTTTCACAAGTTTTAGTATTTTAAAAAGATATTTAATATGAGTAGAAAATGATTTAGTTAAAGTGTTCATAAATAAACATTTAATTTTGTCACTGGAAAAATGGATAATGGACTCTAGCAGCAATGTTATTCTGTTACCCATTTCTTTTAAAATCATTTTACCCCAAGGAAAGTAATAAAGCCACAAAGACGCAAGGGGTTACCAAGTGCGAGAGAAAGAAAACATTATTAAGAAGAGAGAACAGAAATTAAGACGACAGTAGATAATGTTTGACATTGCATTTAAATTTTTGAAAATCAAAGTTGATTGGAAAGCAAGAAGCTATAAGTGTGTTCCACAAGCAAGAAGTGCAAGAGAAGAAACTGTTAGCATAGAACTTACAGTTACATCTGGCTATTTCAGCTGTAAAATGATGAGACCTTGTTACCATGCTAGTAATGCACTTAAAGTTATAAATAATTCAACAAATATAACTAGTATTGTTACTCTTATGTTCAATACTTCTGGTAAGTTCAAGTGGATTCCATCTTCTGATGATATTAAATAAAATTTCTGAATATAACTAGAATTCCTAATAAACTTACAATTCTTTTGTATTTATTACACTAAAAAGTTTAATGTTATTTAAGCCTTCAAATATCAAATGATAATTTATCATTAATACAGAACATTTTTGATTTAAAATTACCAGATATATAATTTGCTAAAATACTTTTTCAGTGATTCAACTACAGAGTATAAGATATAAAAATATAGATGAATTTGTTATCAAAGACATACAGTTTGAACAGAGGATTAAATGTTTAGTGACTATTAAAAGGAAGGAATAAATTAAATTTTTGTAAGAGTTACAGATCAATCTTCAAATTTTGTTTGATATTTTGCTTCAAAGAACAAAGTAGGAACATGGAAACACTCATTAATTCAGATTTACTAATAAATCAGATGTATTGATCAAAGAAAAAAAGATATAAATTTTTATGTTTAATGTTCCTAGCTTTAAATCAGAAATTAGGTATCAGATTGAAAATACAGACTCAAAATGATAAAAAGAAAATTCCATGTAAATTATACATTTCAGAATGGGTACTTTGGATATTCATTATCTGTTTTTTCTGACAGTCTTCAAGAAGTAAAAATGAAAAGGTTTCTAATCTTTATGGTTCCAGGAGTTGATGTTGTAAAGTGGAATTAAGTTGAAAGAAAATAAATGGTCATTTTGAATTAAAATGTCATAACTTGGTTCAAATATAATTTTATTAGTTTAAGCAAGCACCATAATCACAAACACAATTTTTCTAAGGATGTGTCAGTAAATTTATGGGGTTTTCATTTTTGTTGTTGCCAACACAATGTTTCAGCTGTTATGCTCTCCAGCCTTCTTCAGATACATGTTGAGTCAGTTAAACATTGGAGAATTTCTAACTGAACCCATTATTTAATCTACTGGACTAGATTAGACATTTCTGGAGATATCCTATCATGATCTTATTTAGTACTGCTCAGTTATTTCTCACACTGTCTGTACCAGAGATCAAACTTGTAATTATGATGCCCTCAAATTTTTAAACCAACACTTTAATCTCCTTGCAGTCAGAACTTGGAACCTTAAACTGAATATTCTTCTACCCTGCCAGCTGCTGCTGCTGTCATTCTGGACTATTCACTGTGGCTTTCCTTTTCTTACTGCTGTTAATTCTATTTATTAATGGTTTCTAATAATATTCTGGATACAGAAATACAGAAATAGATAATAATAATAATCTGAATAATATTCAGATTATTATTATTTTCTATTTCTGTAGATTAATGTTTAATTTAAAATGTAAAAATGAATTTTTATTTATTTATTTAAATGTAAAATATTACCTAGCGTTCTATCCCCCACCTCCCTGTTTCTTTGTGTCTTGACTAAAAGGGTCATGGAAGTTCTCCAACAAAGATAGAAAAAAGGCTTGTCTTTGAGAAATTACGGCAAGTCAAAGATAATTTTCCAACCTTTTGTCTGCTGGAAACGAAATGCTAATCTGGGAAATTGACATATTTTCTTTTACATGACTAGTTATTTGAACTTATACTAAGCATATACTTAATATTTATCTTCTTTCTTCGATCCAACTTTTTTTTTTTTTTTTTTGGATGGGATGTCAGCAACCCGGTAGGATAAAAAAAATTAAATCTACAAAGGGTGGAGTAATTCTAAATGAGTCAACAGCCAGCTAACTAGAGGTGGTGTCTTAATAAATCACCGTGGAGAAGGCAACAGGATACCACTCCACAATCTATCTATCCTGCGTATAATGGCTGTACAACATAAATATATGAAACCTAACAGTGTCAAGAAGGTTGCTTTCAAAGGAAGCAACTCCTTGCCCGGTAAGGGCCGACATGGGACTGTTAGCACCAACGGCATAAAGGGGACACTTTTTCTCAAAATATGTCCCTTGCTTGGGAAGGAAAGACATGAGCAACAGGTGTCTCTGGACTGTTACCCTGCGACTGTGTGCAACAAAGAAAGAATAACCTTAGGGACATGGAACGTCAGGATGCCCAACAACTGCGGACAACTAGAGAATGTCAAGCAGGAGATGAACAGAATGAACATCAATATTCTGGGAATATGCAAAACCAGATGGCCAAACAATGGAAACTTTGGTAGCGACAACCATAGAATAATATATGCAGGAGGTAAAAATAACGAAAAAGGAGTCGGCTTAATACTGGACAAAGAAATGAAGAAATGCGTTCTGGGATACTGCCAGTTCTCTGAAATAGTTCATCTGGTCAAACTGAAAGGGAGACCGTTCAACACAGCAATTGTAGTTGTCTATGTAACAACAACGCAAAGCACTGAGGAAGAAATAGAATCGTTTTACTCCACTCTAGACAATGCCAAGGCTCAATGTAAAAGCGAAGAAATTAGAATCATCATGGGAGATTTGAATGCCAAAGTAGGCAAGAAGAAGGAAGGTACAACAACTTGCAACTTTGGATTAGGAATCTGCAACAAACGAGGAGAAAAATGGGTTCAGTGGTGCACAGCAAATGACCAGGTAATAACTAACACCTGGTTTCAGGAACACCCACAACGTCTATGGACACGGAAAAGCCCAGGAGGTGACATAAAAAACAAGATAGACTACATAACCATAAACAGAAGATTCAGAAACACAGTGGTTCAATGCAAAGCATATCCAGGCAACAACTGTGGAAGCGACCACATCCCAGTTATCTGCAAACTAAAGGTGCAACACTAAAACTGAAATAAAAGATAAAATAATTCTTCTATCACTGGTTGAGCACGTTTTTTTTTTTTTTTGGTTGGGAACAACTTTACTAGTAAGTAATGATTTTGCTTTGATTTTATTTTATTTTAATTTTTTGTTGTGGCTAATTTTAAAAGTTCCATAGTTATTTGAACAAGTGCGTTTTTTTTTTTTTTGTATTTTTTTCAAAGAACTTTTTTTTTTTACTGGACTTTAACTAAGCGCCCCTACTTTTTATTTTTTATTTATTTTTTCTCAATTGGAGAAGATAGACTAAACTATCGCCCGGTTCACACTCCACTCACATCTATTGTACATGTGTAGAGGCTCATCCCTTGTTCCCTGTTTAGGATGTGGTTTCCGGCTTTCTCTTTTCCAATCTTTTCACTCTTACGTAGCCCCCTGCACATCAGTGGCGTTACCGCCTTGCTCGGGGTGATATGATTAAAAAAAAAAAACATGCTCGTGAATGACCTCAACCTACAGAAAGAATACACTAACAGTGTGAAAAGCAAATATGAAATAAAAAATTGGAAAAGGACAATTGAAATGGGACTTACTCAAGGAAGTGATAACATTGCCCCAAAGGAAATCAGACGCAGAAGAAAAAAATGAGTGGATGACTGAAGAGATTCTCGACATGATGCAAAGGAGGCAGAAAATGATATCAAGCCATGGAATGGAGTACAGGGAACTACACAAGGAAATAAGAAAATGCAGACAGGCTAAAGAGGAATGGCTCAATGACATATGTGCAGAAGTAGAAAGACTGAACAGGTATAATAAAGCAGACATGCATAAAGAAATAAAAGAACTGACAGGAAAAAAACCTGCTCTTCAACAGGATGTATAAAATCCAAGGATGGAACAATCATATTGGAGAAAGAGAAAATACTTCAATGATAGGAAGAATATATAAAAGATCTTTTCCACAGCAAGAGAGAGCAACCAATAATACACAAAGATGTGGACAGACGTGAAATATTAAAGTCTGAAATGAAATCTGCAATAGCCAAACTGAATAGAAACAAAGCAGCTGGACCAGACGGTATAATCATAGAGCTGCTGATGAATAGAGCAAGAAGCAGAATCAGGCCAGAGATTGAACAAGAACTGTGCAATTTCGATAGACACTGGAACAAGGAATGCCATATTTATGATTAGGATGCTCTCTGAAATGGCAATACAAATGAGGGAGGACTTGTACCAATGTTTTATTGATTACACAAAGGCGTTTGACAAAATAAGCCACAAAGAATTGATGGAGATGCTTGGCAGCCTTGACATATTTGGGAAAGACCTAAGAGTAATCAAGAATCTCTACTGGCAGCAAACTGCCTGCATACAGACAGGTAACGAATTCAGCAGTTATACAAAGATTGAAAGGGGCGTAAGACAAGGATGTGTCTTTTCAACGGATCTATTCAACTTGTACAGTGAGACTATTCTGAGAACCCTAGAAATTATGCCAGGATTCAACATTGGAGGCCATGTTTTAAACAATATAAAGTACGCAGATGATACAGTGCTGATAGCAGACACGGAAAGGAAACTACAAGACATCCTACAGAAGGTAGCTGAAGAGAGTGAAAAGAAAAGACTACAAATAAACTGCAAGAAACTGAATGCATGGTCATCAGCAAAAAGGGCAGCCCAAAATGCCAAATACAGGTGAGGGGAACTAAAATCAAGCAGGTACAAAAATTTAAATACCTGGGAAGTGTTTTAACAGAAGATGGAAAGTGCGGCACTGAGATCCGAAGGCATATTAGCATGGCGAAGGAAGCATTCCAGAAGTTGAATAAAGTATTAAGAAACAGGACAATTTTGCTAGAAACAAAAAGGAGAGTACTGAATTGCTATGTGATGTCTGTTCTTCAATATGGCAGTGAATGTTGGACAATATCCTCGAAGATGAAGGAAAAACTTGAAGCAGCTGAAATGTGGTTCTACAGAAAGATGCTGCGGATATAATGGACCGAGCATGTGAGCAATGATGAGGCATTGGAAAGGATGGAAACGAAAAGGAAATTAATACTGAGCATCAGGAAGAGACAGCTAAAGTTCCTGGGACATGCAATGAGGAAGGAGGGCTTGTAGAACCTCATACTAACAGGCCAGATAGAGGGAAAGAGAGACAGGGGAAAGCAGCAGATAACGTATTTGAAGGACCTGATCAGGTGGATGACAGAACATGGTGCAACAGGAGAAAGTGTGCTAAGAGCCACCATGGATAGGGAGATATGGAAAGCCATGATTGCCTACGTCCTGAAAGGACAGGGCACATAAAAGAAGAAAGAAAATCCAGATCAAGAAGGTTGGGGATGACCTGCAACGTTTGATACATTGTGATAACAAAATGAAAACAATAGTCTGCATGTAAATATTGTTTCCTCATTTTTATTTCGATGCTCTCTCTCAATATATATATATATATATAGATAGAGAGACAGACAGACAGACACACACACAAGTAAACAACAAATTTAAACCATGTTGCAGAAGACAAATTTTTAAAATTATAGATGTATGCATAAACAGAAGAGAATGACGTGGAAAAACTGATCACATTCAATCAACACAACATATTTTGAAACTAAACTCTTCATGTTTTAAATTCAGTCAAACCTAATTGGTTGGTTAAATTTAAAAGGTAATGTAAAAATGTTTTTCTCATGCGTTATACAATCAAAATTATAAAAAAAAAAATCTCTTAATTCTATAGTAGCAATAATAATAATAATAATAATAATGATACCGAAAACAATTTTAACTTGTGTTTGTCAGTAACATTTTTACATCTTTCTAAATTTAAAAAACTTAAAATGAAAAAGTATAACATCGAAACAAGAAAATAATGATATCCATGATTATTTGTATCAAAATTTGTTTTTAAAGAAATTATTGTTGTCTGCCATTCCTGTGTACAGACAAATAAACCAAATGGTAAAACAAGTTAAATTTTCAAAATTTTATTTTTAGTGAATCTTGTTTACTCAGAAGAAATAATTTGAAATAAGACTGAATAAAATCAATTGATTTATTTATTATTTTTCTAAAGACTTGTTTTGATAAGTAACATGTTAAATTTAGCTCATCACCAAGGGAGAATAAGAAACAGGAAGTTAAAATTAAATAAATATATATCTATAAACACAACAGTCAATACACAACTATTTTTTAAAACTATCAAAACCTTAATTAGACATGTATGTATCTAACTTCATGTTGAAAAAATATATATAGCAAAAAAGATTTAAAAAATAAACCAAGTGCTTTGAATAGGAAGAATCCTTAAAACTGGATTTCATTGATCTATTTTGTTTTCAATAATTTTAAAATAAGAACAACATAAACAAATTGTTTGGATAAGCTGCTAAGAGGCGATTTAAAATAAGAATCAAAAGCCAAGAACAATATTGTAGAGAGATCAATTTATGTTTGATTTCAGCTCTAGCAGATTTTGTAGACTCCAGTAGTTTTATGACTGACAATCTAATGAAAAAAAGGAAAATTAAAAAAATTATTACTTTACAATTTATATCATGAATATGACAAGCATCTGTTAAAAATTGTTATCCATCTGGCTAAAGATTTTAGTCAAGTAAGGGTGAACCTTAAAGTGTTACAAAAATATTCAGTCAATGAAAAACTGTTTAGCACCATCTTTTGAACAATGTTATTGAAATCAAGTGTCTATGAACTTTACTCAGCTCTTTGTTTGGTTGTTCAATTATTCAACTATACAGCAAAACAGATTTTGTAGATTGTTTATGAAACTTGTAAAAAAAAAAAAAAAAAAAGATTACATATTGAAGCAACATTAGTCAACACTTAAGATTTACTTTTCACTTTTTGGTAGATAATCACTGGAGATGAGAAATGGATTTATTATGAGAACACCAAAAGAAGAAAATGAGGGCACTACTGATATAACTGAAGTGTAATTCTTTATTACAAATTGCCAAAATCTGGACTAATTGTAACTGCACAACACTACAGTGAGCAATTGGTTCTTTTCAATGATACATTGGAAGAGGAGAAAATATCTTTTTTCTAAGCAAAGAAGTCAATGAGGAAATTTATGGTATGAGAAATGCAATGCAGCAAACAATCAATGAATGAACCAGAATAAGAATTAATTTTACATTTCACATGTTCTTCAGACTTGTTACCATCCATACAATAGGAATACATAATTTATATGAAAGATGGAATTAGTTAATAGAAAGCCAACAAAAATATATTAACAACTGAATAATGATGTCATGAATTTATAGAATTAAAATATTTTGTCAAAAAAGTTGGCATCTTTTATATCAACCTAATTCATTTAACATTTATTTAGCGAAAAAACAAGACACACCAACACAATCATGAGACCCTCCTCCCATTGAACATTTATGGGACAATACATGACTTATTCAGTTAATGGATCAACAAGTACAAGAGGTATGTAATAATGTATCACAAGACGGTATTTTCCATCTGCTTGCAATATGACAGACATTTATTAATTTATTTATTCCCAAAGAGGATATATACTGTATTAACATAGAGTCCAAGTACTGTTGATACACTACTTATTCTATATCTTGTGCATTAATTGGTTTGTATATGTGATCATTTACAGTAATCCAGTTATATTATCTGTATGCTTAATCTTGAGTATGTTGTAATACATATTCAAAGTATTGCAATTTTATTTTCCATTAGTCTATTTTACATATGAAATAGTTAAGTGGGACTTAATTTTCAAAATAATAACTACTGTATATAATTTTTATGCCTAAGCAAATTTGCAATCAATAATCTAAAACTTTTATTTGTTTTTTCATAGCATTATCAAAAAAATAAATCTTTTAATAATGTATTTATGTATCATGCATATAAGATCTAATACATATCATCACAAATCTATCCATAAAGCTTATTTAAAAAAATATATTTTACCTTACATTGCAGACTGCATATAAGATGCACATAATTATTACCAAGTACAGATTAATGTATCAAAAAGCATCACAATTCAAAGTTCAATCAAATAGCATGGGACATACAAGAGAATACAAATATATCATCTTAAGTCTCATGAACAAACAATTTTCTCTAATGGATAGGCTGCATACAGCTGCAGGATTTTAGTCTTTAAAAAAGTCACACAGAAGTCATCATTTTTACAGAAGCCATCTTGGGGGAGAGCAACCACTTTTGTGTGTGAATAGCAGCCATTTGCAATTCTCTCAAAGAGGATGCCATTGTACATTTCAGTGTACATGGCTGACAATACAGAATCTAAGATAAATAAAATTTTGGCAATGAGGATACAACATTAATTAATCCATTATATTTAACTGTCAGTGCAGTGAGAAGTTGAGTAAGCTAGACACAACAAAATTCTTAACATAATAAAATTGATATCATTAAATCAGCTGTTTGGACATTTAAAATACTGTAAAATTAATTTTTCTTTGTTGATTATGAACATATTCTTAGAGAGAGAGAGAGAGTGTGTGTGTGTGTGTGTGTGTGTGTGTGTGCATAATTTAATGGATTATATCAACCTTATTCTCTGAGAGTTGGAGTATATTTTGGACTGTTAAAAAAAACCTATTTTGGACTAATATGAAATTCATGTCTAAAGTTGGAGTTTGTTGAAACATACTGTGACTAATGTATGATCTGTAATGAAATGAAATATATTCAAAGTATTCAGGGAGAGCCAGTGAAAGAACATCCATATTGTATTATTGGTCACTGATGGATGGCTTATTATACAAAAGGAGATAATAGTTTATCAAGCAAATATAAACATGATCCCTAAAAGGCTGGGTGGAAGTGTATCCATTTGGTTTCTTATTCAAAGTGATAGAACATTTGTAGGTATACAAAATGTCACTAATGCCTGTAGTTTATGTCAGGAATTTGTTTTTCATGTAAATGATGAATTTTGTGATACTGTATGAAGTTGCAATTAACTGAGAGTTTTTGAGCTCAGGATTTTATGGCAATATAAAACTTGTATTGGTCATAGTGGAACTGGGACTATTCAGTGGTAATCTATAATCAAATGTGAGAACATTAAGAGAATATTAAAAGGCTCAAACTTAGAAATATTTTACAAGCCAATGATTTTAATATAAAATTGTACAATCAGCATTTGACACATTAGAATCTTAATCTCTTCATTAGTATATTGTATCAATAATTGGGTCATGGTGGTACATCCTGTATATTTCATGTGTCAACATAACCTCCTGCTAACACTGTAAATAACTGGCAGAAATCTGAGTGCCGCCTTAGACAAAGTGGGAAAATATTGACTTCATTTTTGAGTGCATTGTTTTTTCACTATGGAATAGTTCCATAATTCCAATTTGTAATAAAGGTTTAGTAGTAATAAGAGAGTAGTGATCATTCTATTTCCCTAAAAAACATGTGAAAACATGTTGAAGTACATAGCAAAATCAAACTTACCAACTAAAGTAAAATAAAACCAGTGTCTCAGTTAAATCATCACAAGGACAATTCAATGACAGTGAAAGAATTTACAAGAAATGTTCAGTAATATTATTTTTTCTAGTGGTGCAAAATCCTAAATAGTAAAAATAAAATCTTTTGTAAGAACACTGATAAAGAATTTTAAATGTAGTAAAAAAGAAAAAAAATTTTAAATATAAAATTAAACAGTATCAAAAATAATGTTTAGTATTGTGAGTATAACAAAAGTATGATGGTCTGAAAAATAAATTATATGATAAAATAATTCATTTTTAAACTTTAATACTTAACTAAAGTGTGATTATCCAAACAGAGTAATTGCCAAATGAATAATGATTATTTTTGTCTGCAAGACAGACTCAAGTTCATTTCATCCATAAATTATTCTAAAGTGTGTGTGTGTGTATATATATATATATATATATATATATATATATATATATATATATAGCCTTCCAAAAGTATTTGAATGGCAAGTTCACTTCCTTTGCTTTTACTATTCTCTGGAAACATTTAGGCTTAAGACAAAAAATGAACAGGAATCATAATTTCAGCTTTTATTTTATACAAATTTATATGTTCAGAATTTTAGCTTTTATTTCATGGTATTTACATTGAGACGTGTTAAACAACTTAGGACATACCACCTTTTGTTTGAACAAACCCATTTTTCAAGTGAGCAAAACTAGTGGAACACGTGACTGTCAGGTGTTTTTTGTTACTAGGTGTTGCTTTTTAGATTGGTCGTTTAAACATTAAATAGCTCTGAATGAATCAACCAGTGCCATTGAACAAATATTGGGCATAGCCAGCACAACAGTTTGAAATTTCCTAAAGAAAGAAAGAAACTATTGGTTACTGTGCAACAGACATAGAACAGACCAGCCAAGAAAAACAACAGTTGATGACAGAAACATTATGGGAACTGTGACCCCCCACTCCAAAATAAAAAAAAGAACAGTCAATAACATCAACAACAACCTTCACAATGCAGGGTGAAGATTTCAAAATCTACTGTTGGAAAAAGAGCAGAAATATAGAGGCCATAACACAAGATAGAAACTACTCATCAGCAGTAAGAATCGGAAGGCCAGACTGGAATTTGCAAGGAGGTACAGAGATGAGCAACAAAAGTGTAGAGAAAAAAAAAAAAAAAAAAAAAAAAGGATCTGCTTATGATCGGAAGCATACAAGCGCATCTGTGAAGCATGGTCGGGGGAGTGTCTTGGTTTGGGCTTGCATGGACACTTCTGGAACAGGCTCAATCATATTTAGTGATGATGTAACTCATGATGGGAGCAGCAGAATGAATTCAGAAGTCTACAGACACACTTTGCCAATTTACAGAGAAATGCATCCAAATTAATCTGGGGAAATTTATCAGGATAATGGCTCAAAACATATTCTTAACACAACAAAGGACTTCATTGGAGGAAAAAAATGAACAGTTTTAAACTGGTGAAGTCAATCACCAGACCTTAATTCAATAGAGCATGTAATTTCATTTCCTGAAGGAAGAAATCCCCTGAAACAAACAAGAACTGAAAAAGGCTGTGTTAAAAGTCTGGGAAAAGCATCACAAATGAAGAATGCAATAGTTTAATAATGTCAATGGGTTGCAAACAAGGATTAAACAACCAAATATTAAATGTCATTTACTTTTCTTTTTTTGCTCACCTAAACATGGGATTATCTGATAAAAAAGGTGGTATGTCCTAAGCTGTTTAACACATCTAAATATAAATACCAGGAAATAAAAGCTGAAATTCTGAACTGTTGAACTCATATTCATCTTTTTATTTTAAACTCAAATGTCTTCAATGAATCACAAAACAAAAAAAACTGACCTTGTTGTCCCAATATTTTTGAAGGGAGCTCTGTGTGTGTGTGTGTGTATATATATATAGATATATATATATATAAAATTTCCAATAAAGAAAGTGTATATGGGTAAAAATCTCAAAAACCAGATCCTATTAATATTAATTTTATCAATATTAAAAATGATCCAGGTGGAGAGTTCAATGTAAATAGTATTATCTATTTACAGAGCTATATATATATATATATATATATATATATATATATATATATACACTGCATCAATAAATTCTGAAATTTACATTCTGTTGAAAAGCTATTTCAGCGAGAAAATCCTCGCTTCATCAACAAAAACAAGAAATTATTAATTTAAATATGGTACAAAAATTCACATACCAGAAGAAGCCAAAAAACATCCATATACAAGTGAAAAAAAAAAAAAAAAAAAAAGGTGGAGTAAGAGAAGAAAAAATTTAAAATTTGTCTTATACATAAAAAAGTGGGGGGCAGAGAGACAGTGATTCATGACTTAATATTAGAAGACTTTTAGATTACATTGGTATTAAAGAATCAAAAAGTAAATGTGTTACAGGAATAAGAAGCAGTGGGGGAAAAGTAAAAGAAGTTGGGGGAAAAGAAAAAAGAAAGGACACATGGGGTCAATAGGGGAAAGTTAACTAAGAAATAAAACATGAAAAAATATTCACTAGAGGAAATGACAGGGCTTTAGATGGGGAAGGAAAGGAAATATATATATATATATATATATATATATTTAAAAAAAGAAAAGGAAACAGGAGGAAAGAATAGAGACAATATATCATATCTCTGCTAAAAATTAAAAAAAAAACAAGATTTAAAAATAATAAACTAGTTAGATTAGTGTAGATGACTTAAAATCTACTAATAGAAGTAAAATAAAATTGGGATAATATTATAATAGGTCTAAAAAATGAGAAACTGGCAAATAATATAGATAAATATAAGTGTGTGTATATATATTACACACACATGTACACTTACACATAAGTATATTTATATACACATAACCACACACATATATATAATATATACACACTTACACACAATCCAACTTACATACAAATATATACACCTACACATACACATATATACATATATGTTACGGAAATTAATGAATTTTAACGAAACTTGGTTATAAACAACAGACAATTTGAAATGAATTGTTTGAACATTATTTTTAATTGATACTCGTATTTAAGTAGATATTGTTTTTTAATTAAACAGTATTATATATTTATATCTACCGGCCTGATTATTTATGATAAATTGTTATTACGAAAATGTGTGCCATTCGGCAGGATTCGAACCTGCGACCCCTATTTACATAGGGGAAGCTACCATTTGATCTGGCAATGTCTTAGACCTCTCGACCACAAATAGCCTCCAGTCTAAACAAATAAATAATCTGCCAAAGAAAAGAAGGCATATATGACACAGTGATTAGTACTGGGTATTTCATAGGAGGGTTTTAAATCTAAAATTATTTAAATTATCAAATTCACATTAAAAATTAAAAATAAAATTTTAAAATTCTAGATTAGATGCCTTCATTTCTTCTTTCTTTCTTTTTTCCAAAACTACAAAATACATATAATGACCTATAGACCAACTCTTTAACCCTTAAATTTTTTCCAGCCCACATGTAAATTTTTTAAAAGTTGTGATGAATGTTAGTTTCTACTTTTGTTTTTCTAATACTTGAATACTTTCTTTGCCATAATTTTTATTTTTAAAGGAGAATATTATAGTAGTAGTATTCCTTCATCAGTCAGGGTTGACCATGGTTAGCATCCTAGTTGTCTGTTGACTGGAGCATCTGTAACTGTATAAGCCGATGTGGGAGTGATAATCTTTGTTGCAGAGGCTGCATTTATGTTTTGTTTCTGGCCTGTCGGAGCCGTCACTTAGATTTTTGCGAACCTGCCACTCCAAGCCTACTTGGGTCAGTTGCTCCTTCCTTGATTTGTGTTGTTGGACCAGGGCTAATCTCCATTTGGTCTGGTTGACTGCTACACTTTCCCATGACTGTGTTGATACCCACAGCCTTCATATCGCATTTTATGATGTCATGATACTGCAGCTGTGGCCACCCAGTGGGTCTTCTTCCAGAGGCCAGCTTTCTATATAGGAAGTGGAATGTGACTGTCTGGCATGTAGTGGACATGGCCTGGTCAGCGTAGTCTGAGCTGTTTAAGGAGTGTGCACATGGTGGGCAGACCCGCGTGAAACAGGACCCCAGTGTTGGGCACCTTTTGCCATGAGTTTCCCAATATGCATTGGATACTTCTCTTAGTCAGCTGAGGTTTGCTCCTGGCAGCCTGAAGGATCTGAAAGTTTCTCTTGTTGGGTGACTGCTTGTACTCCGCTAGAGCGGTGTGTTGGCTTTAATGACAGGAAACATCTTGGTGGACTGACTCAAACCAGTCATGTGACTTAGAGTGCTTTCTCCCAAAGGTAGCCAAGGCAATGTGGTTCATGGTGTCCTGTAAAGTAGCCCACTTTTCTGTAGCAGTGTCCCTGATTTGTGAGGTTTTTCTATTCACTCTCAAATCTCTCAGCAAACTGCTCCACAAGGTTTAGTTGTCTAATCTTGCGATCTTAATGGATGTTTGTTGGACAAAGATTAAATCCAACTGGTGCCAGATTAAATCCAACTGGTGAAGCGTGGGTTTCACTAAGAGACCTTGTGCTGGGGTTGGGGCTTGGTCTTGAAGAAGGAGTTGGTTATGCACAGGTTGTGGCATGTGCACAGCTTGAATAATCTCTGGCCATTGTTGTTCATCTTGCCAACACAAAACTGTCCAAAGCACGAGGGCCACAAGTCGTGAACAGCACCCACTCTGGCATTGAAGTTGCCTAAGAGAACAAGCTCTTCCTTGTTTGGGATGTTGCTGATGATGGCTACAAGTTTGTTGTAGAACTCATTCTTGGAGTCTGGGCGCATACAAGCTGATGAGGGTAACAGAACCTGCTGTGGTGTTGTGACGGAGAATGAAATATATATATATATATATATATATATTATTTGGTGTGCTGATGTGTGTACATTTCTTGTTTTTATATAAATGTGTAAGCAGGTGGTGTGTGTATGTAATTGTATGTATATAGGTATATGTATTAGGTATATACGTTTGTATATAAGTTGGATTGTGTGTAAGTGTGTATATAGTATATATGCGTGTGGTTATGTGTATGTAAATGCACTTATGTATAAGTCTATGTGGATCTGAATGTGTGTGTGTGTGTGTGTGTATATATATATATATACTTATATTTATCTATATTATTTGCCAGTTTCTCATTTTAGACCTATTATAATATTATCCCAATTTTATTTTACTTCTATTAGTAGATTTTAAACCCTCTACACTAGTCTAACCATATTATTATTATTAAACCTTGTTTTTTTATTTTTAGCAGAGATATATTATCTTTATTCTTTCCTCCTGTTTCCTTTTCTTTTTTTAAATATATATAACTTTTCCTTTCGTTCCTCATCTAAAGCCCTGGCTAGTGAATATTTTTTCATGTCTTATTTCTTTATTAATTTTCCCCTGTTGACACCATGTGTCCTTTTTCCTCACCACTTCTTATTCTTGTGACATGTTTAATTTTTGATTCTTTAATACCAATGTAAATTAAAAAAACTTTTAATATTGAGTGATAAATCTCTGTCTCTCCCCCTTTTATTTTATGTCTGGATCACAAATTTTAAATAAATTTTTTCTTTCTTACCCGTCACCCTTTTTATAACTTCCTGTGTTTGAATATGTTTTTGAGCTTCTTCTGGTATGTGAATTTTTGTACTGTATTTGAATTAATTTTTGTTTTTGATTGTTGCTGATGAAACAATAAGTTTCTCGCTAAAATAGTTATTCAACAGAATGTAAATTTCTGAATTTATTGATATAATATATAACTATCCAGTTTGTTGTTAGAAGTTTTTTTTTTTTAGTTTTGTAGGTAAAAATGTACAACTTTGTTATGAATATTAAGCAAGAAAATAGTGATCAAATTATTCATGATAAATATCCACTTGATGGAAGCTAAAACTGTCACCATAATGTTAAGTACAGAGGGAAGAATGCATGAGTACTGCCAGAAAATCCTTAAAAATACTGATTGCAGTTTCTGGTTGATTAATGTAGTTGTTAGAGTAGCAGTAAACAGTTAGTGTTATCTTACTCCACCTCTATCTCTCATGTATATAGCACAATTTTACAAGTGAACAATTCCACATGCAACTCACTGACAATTTTTGGTAAACATCAATTCAGATTATTTTGAACTGTAAAAGATACATTTGTATAGACACATAATTTCCTCGGAGACAGGAATCTAGTTGACTAGTGTCAAATATCAATTTTAAATTCTGATCTATTATCACAATCGTCAAATTGCTACTTGAAAAATATTTGGTGACAGTATTGTTAAAAGACCAACATAACAATAAAAGAAGTTTTCATATTGAAACTGACAGAATAACAAAGCAATAAGAACCTATGTTTTAGAGTGGTTTTAACAAAGATTCTACTTGATTCATTTATTATGAAAAACAAGTATGTTATAAAATATTTTTTATATTATTACTTCCCAAATGTATAGAAACTATCCACTTATGATCTAAGCTAGAATTACCTCCATGATGTCTAATCAATCTCATATTGGATAAATTTCTCAATAATTTATATGGTTAGCAACATTCTATAATTTCACTTTTATGTTATAGAATGAATCAAACATGGTTTCATGTCAAATGATTAAAAAAAGCTAACAAATCAAAATTTTGTTGGAACATTTTGTAAATTTTGTGAAATGTGAAGAATTAGAGGCTTAAGTCAGATAAGTAAGGTGGATGTAGTACAGCTTCATATTCTAAATGCAACTATTTTTTTAAAGATTATCTATACAACTTATGGTCTGGCATTTTTGTGCTGAAAGTAGATTTTGTACAATCATGCTAAGGATATTTCTTTGGCATTTCCATTAGTGGTAGTTCTGACTAAAGAGTTTTCAGAAAACAACCCTACCAGCAACAAATAATTTTTCAGTTGCAACTATGGCATTTTTATGGTTGCAGTAGTAGTACCCATGTTTGATGAAGTCTTATTTGCATATTGTGTTAATATACAAGCATCAGCTTTTGATATTATATATTGTAAGGTGACTAGAATTAGACTACAGCACTATTTCTTGGCATATCTGTTCCAAGCTGAATTCCATGAACTGATGCTATTCATCTTGATCCAGGTTAACTGGTCAATCACTTCAAAGCTTGTCCTTTGTCTTGAATGTGCCAAGCTGGAACTTGGTAAGCCACTTATATGGATAGGTCTTTTTCCAAATACTTGGTTGATTTGCTACATTGATTTAGCTGAACTAAAGCCCACTTTGAGATCTTTGCACAGACATTCTCAAGTGTTACTGAAAAATTGATTTTTTCTGCCAAAAGTTTTGATGCAAATGAAACTGATTATTGGAAATACTGAACTACACATAGGCACACTTTCTCTCGCATCACACACAAACACACACAAAAGATGACATAATATAAAGTTGCACAGCATACACCAAATTCTTTCAAGTTTTTCAAGAGCATTAACATTGCAGCTTTCAATCTGGCATAGGAAAATGAAAAGGCACACTATGCTGATGATGATACTAACTGCAACATCAGTAACTTGGAGATATCTAACTTTTTTAAAAGTGACCAGGATTATTATCTTCAAGGTCAAGAATGAGCTGGAAACTTCTTTTGGGGACACATTATCTCTGGCCATGTCAAAGAAACATTACAAGTGGTCATTTGTTATAAGATGGTCAAGTTTATTCAGCAAATCCAGAACATCATCAACTATGATGCCATAATATCAGATATGTGATAGATAAGGATATCAGGTACAAGTCATACATAATGAGGTGAGGGTAGTTCATGTCTGACAAGATTTGTTAAAACTGTAATCTGATCAAAATGTTTGATGAACAAGTTATAGAAGTTATGTAATTTGACTAAAAGGAATAAATAGAGGACTCACCCTCACAGTCTCCATACAAGTATCTGCCATTATACAAAGTTTATATTGGGTATGATAGGCAAAAATTTGTTATGCATGTAGTGAGAAAATAGGGCTATGTCATTACTCCCTTCTTGCATAGTGTCAATGTCATCACCTATATTAAGGTGCTAAACAGTGATCAAATTCAGGATGAAGGGGCTATCCCAAATGAGGCCATATTTGTTCCAGCAGGAGTCTGCTCCCTTCAGTATGATCCACATGGTCCAAAAATTGTTAAATTTCATGGTTATTTACAAAGCATACTCTACTAATTTCTCTGATTTAACAGCTCCAGAGAAATAAGGACTCATCAAAGACTGCCATTGTGAAAGTAATAATTCACATGAAGGAAAACTATCCCATTTAGGAATGCATTTTCATTGAAGCTGAGGGCAATTTTATTGAATAAACTTTTTCTGTTTTCCAAACATGAAAATGTGTAATATATTTTAAATATATTGATTTTTTTCTGTTGAATATCTGTCTCTTAGATTAGACAATGTACTCTGCGTGTACACCACACACAGTCATATATTGAGTACTTTTATAGCAAATTTTGAACAATTATACATGTCTGCTGAAATGTTCTTGGCTCAACCGATTGTGTGTGTGTGTGTATATATATATATATATGTAGCTCATACATTCCTACAAATATTAATTTCTGAACTTCTTTTAAACTTGCATAAAAGTATTTTTTTTCTTAATTTGAAATTGACAGAACACAGAATGAACAAATTTAACAACTATATTTCATTTCAAATTACTATTTTAGTGAATTGTACTTTTTACAAGAAATTTAATGCTAAAAAATATTATTTGCATTGTGACAAAGTACCATGTAAAAAAAAATAAGATCAACTTCATTCATAATGAAAGTTATTAATCAGTTTTTACATTTTTAATCACATATGAAAAACAAATTTGAGAAGAAACACAATTCCCATAAAACAGCTTTTCTGTGTATTATCATATAATTTCAACATTATATATACAGAAATATTACGTAACTTAATGTAGTTTCTCTTTTATATATGGTCCTGAGTATGATGGCAAACTGCATCTGGCAGCAAGACCTCTGACCAAGAGGTTGTAAGGAGCATGAAACCACCTCATAATTGCTGTTGTTTCCAGGTCTACTCTGACCTGAAGTGGTAGCACCTGTTAGGGTCTCAGCTAACCCCCCCAAACTGGGGTCAAAACACCATGAAAGTATAAAAATAGACTTTTATAGAAAAATTTAGTTTTGAAGGAAAAATCTTACCAACAACACATTTTTGAAGGGAAAAAATTCAAAATATTTGAATACAAAACTAGAAGACATCTTCAGATTTCTAAAATAAAAAAATAAATTAAAATAAAAACTTTTTCATTAAAATCTAACTAAATCATCCTTCTCTCAATAACTGAACAACAAAAAATACCTTCAAACCCTACATTTTTGGCATTAAATAACCCACAGAGATTGATATGCCCTTAAACAAAACTCAAACTCTTTTATATACACACACTACAGCTGAGTTTTTAAAAATACAATAATGTGGGTGTATTTTAAAAGCATACATGCATCTTAAAGATATCAAAATAAACAAAATAAAAATTTTCAGAAACATTCTCAAGCTATAGAGAAGAATTAAAAAGATCAAAAGAAACATGAAGACTTATATCAACAGCATCTTTATATTCTATCAATTGCAGGAGGATATACAAACAGATCCTGTGACTTTCATCAGACAGGATAGCACACAATGATAAAACAATGCTATAATGTGTTCTCTGAGATATCCTTATGACTTCTATACAAAATGTGGAACTAAGATATCTTTAGACAGAAAAGCAATACATGTGGATTTAAAAGATGTGGATTTAAAAGAAACAGGATAATGAATAAAGTTTGGTTTTAAAAAATTATTGGTCAAGCCAGGAACTGAGATCTGATATATTAAGAAATAAAACCACACAATGCAACATTCTATTGACTGGCTAAAATGTTAAGTGCCTATAAGCTGAAGTAAATACAAGTCTAGTTATTATAATGGCTAAGTAGGAAACAAAACCAATCACACACACATACAAAGACTCCTGTGATAAAAATGATTATAATATATCCATTTTGCAATATATACTGCTGTGACTTTTGTTACTTTGTGCTAATTGGATATCATCATGACAGAAACTTTATTTCATGTGGCTAAAAAAGATAAAGGATTCATTTCTAAAGTTATCTGAAAATCATCAGAATTATTTTACTTGTTATGAGAAGTACAAGATGTTTTATGAATGAAGAATTTTCAACAAGACATCAATATAAAAAGAGTAAATCTTAATGACTTAATGTAGAATAGAATGGGTCTTAATAGCAAAATATATTTTATTAAAATTTATGTTTTTCATGACATATCACTTAATAAAAAAAAACAAACTTTGTAATAGGCTTATAATTGTTCAGAGTACATTAAAAATGAGATTGATGTGATTCAGGGCTCAACTACTTTGAAAGCAATACTCACACAAATCTATGGATGAAAGCTGTTCATTTGCATTTCCCTTTTAAATAGGTTAATTGTTTAATATATAGTCAATTTGAAAATATGTCACAGCAAAACAAGAAAACATTATGGTATTTCCTAACAACAAAATTTAAGTATATAAAATTAAAATATTGTAAAAATTTATATACATTTACATGTGTCTGCATATATATATATATACAGAAAGATTAAATGAGTAAAATATCAATTGCTAACAACTGAAATATTTACATTTTATTCTATCATATTTGAAATATAACAATATGAATTAACAGCTAAGAACAAAAGCTGATTTTGTCATGATCCTGTTTTGCTTTCACATTTCCCCTGAAACCATTTTTTCCCTAATCAAATGGAGCTAAACACAAGATAATAATATGGCTACAAGTTTAGTGAGAAAAAGACTGATTTTTGGAGCTGATTAAAGCACCATACAGTTTTATAAGGACAACAGTTTTTACTTTTATTGGTTTACAATTTATGAAATCTAAATATATATTGTAAGCATACAATATAGTATATATATTAAAATTATAAACCATAAAATTTCTTTTTTTAAAAAAACAGGGAACTAATTTGAAAGTTAAGACTTTATTTGGTAATTAGTTATTTAGTTTGCAAATATTAAAAAAAAAACAAAAAAAAAACTGTTGCGGAATAATTTTTGTTTGAAAAGAAACTAATGCTTATTCATGTTTTGTTTTCCCTTGTTCTCGGATTCATTATCCAGTAACAATTGATTTAAGTAACTGTACTCTACTTGAACGAGTCAGTTTCTACATTGATTCTTATATCTTTTATTAATACACATGATTACTTTATGAAATCAATCACTAGTGTGTTACATGCACAGATAATGAGGAGAAAATCACTGAATTTTAAATTGTTTTCATTATATTCTCATAATTAAAGTTAATTTTTGCTTTCATTTTTTTTTTAGCTTAACTTTTCAGTATATTTAATAGAAAATGAAATAACAACAACAACAATAATAATACTTCCTTTTCTCTGAATGCATTTTTAGCAACAAACTTTTTAGCAACCTAATGATTGATCCAAAAGCTAACGAGAGTACTGAGAGACAGAAACATCTCATTGGAAACAAAGGAAAGAGTGCTGGATTGCTATGTGAAATCTGTCCTTCTGTATGGAAGTGAATGTTGGACAATCTTATCAAGGATGAAGGAGAAGCTTGAAGCAACAGAAATGTGGTTTTACAGAAGGATGCTAAAGTTATCATGGGCCTGGCATTGAAGTTGCCCAAGAGAACAAGCTCTTCCTTGTTTTGGATGCTGTTGATGATGAGAAAAGTATTAATGCGTCTCTTCCGTTCAGTTATGGGTTAAATAATAGGACAGATTGGGTTCTATAGCCTTGGCTGGTAACCAGTCTACCACAGAAAACAATAGCAACTTACTGCGAAATAGTCTTCTGCCCAGTCAGTCATGTCTCTTTCTAGACATGATCACCCAAAGCCTGTATCGCATATGGCACTTAACTGACTGACTATAACAGTACTTGTAGTATTTTTTTTTTTTTTTGCTTTCTAGACATTTTTGTTTGAATACTGTTTTTCATTCTCATCTACATCACTTATAATGATGGAAATATGCTTTCTGTTGGGTTAATATTGGAAGAGGCTGGGTTCATTCTATTAATTTGGTGTTGTTGAAATTCTAAAAAAATTTTCTAAGATGAGCAATAGTCAGCTTTGCAGAATGCAAAAGACAATTATTTTATATAAATATACTCTTTAGCTTAAAAGTACTTGGTTGTGAGCTGAACCACTCAATTGTCTTATTCAATAACAATTCTTAGAATAATTTTCTGTATTTATCTAGATACCATGATGAACTTTAAAGAAACTGATAATTATTTATAAGACAGAACCTTACATTATTTTTATCTTATTATTTTCTAATTTGCATTGGTTGACTTGTTTCCATGAAGGATCCAACTATCAGTCCAGCTGGGTTCATCCAATGTAGCTTTAGGGTTATCACTAAAAATTGTGATATCAAATTTTGTGTATTTCTTTGCCCAACTTTCTCTTTCAGATGTTTACTTTAAAGGGGTAATTTCACTGTTTTATGACTTTAGCTAATATTTAATATTTGGCATTTTTTCTTCTTTACATTAACAACACAACATTTTTTATTATTCTCAATTTTTGTCCAATCTTTTTTGTAACAATCTCAAAGCCTTTTTTCTTATTTTGTTCTTATGATTAGAGTTTTTACAATTATTTTACAATTCAAAAATTGTGTAATGACTTTTTCACTTTTGCCTTTCTTACAATATTTATATAACTGAAATTAGAAGATAAATATAAACAACTATACTATTCTGTATACATTTATTTCTAATATGATGAACAACCCTCAAGTTGCATAATAAAGTCTCACAGCTCCAAATAAGTTATTTTAATTTCTGCCTGAATTTTTGGGATGAGAAGTTATTGTATGCAAACTATTGTTTTCATCTTTGTTGTTGGTATCACAATGTTTCAGCCATCATGCCTTCATCAAGTGTATATCAATCCACGTAGGTTACTCAGATTGACATATACCTGTATGAAGGCTAGAGAGCACAATGTCTGAAACGTAATACCAAAAACAAAGATTAGGACAATAATCTGTATGTAAAAAAGTTATTTTAAATATTTTTAATAAAAAAAAATAAATAAAAAAATACATACATGGCAAAATTTGTATTATATTTCAGAAATAGATTAAATATGACATTTTTAATTTGTTTACATATTATTTTTAATTGATATTCATATGATTTTTATGAAGTACTAATCTTCAAATGGCACATGACAAAATTTGGGCCCAATTGGATTATTAGTTTACAAATTAGTTATTTAAGTGAAGCTACTGTTGCAAATTTTCAAAACAATAGAAAAATCTGAATTTTGTGAGTTAATAAAGCATTACTTTCTGATTGGAAAAAGTACTGTTCAAACAACGCAATGATAAGTGTTATTTGAACTCTGCTTCATTGGAAATAATGGTTAAGAGATAGTATGTAGATTTTAAATGTGATTGTACAGACACAAATGATGCTGAATACTCAGGCTGCCCAAAATCTGCAGTTGTCCCCAAAAATACCAAAAAAATCCACAAGTGATCGTAAATTGAAGTTTAGTGATATAACAGAGGAGTTGAACATATCAGAAGGCAGTATAGTCACCATTTTGCATAAACATTTGTCAATGATAAATCTGTGTTCAAAGTGGGTGCCACGTTTGCTCAGTTAACCAAAACAACAACGTGTCAATGATTCAGAGCATTGTTTGCAACGGTTTCAACACAAGGAGTTTTTGCATAAATGTGTGACAATAGATGAAACATGGATCCACTACTTCACTCCAAAGTCAAATCGGCAGTCAGCTGAATGGACAGCAGCCGGTGAAAGCTGTCCAAAGTGGTCAAAGAGACAAATATCAGCAGATAAGGTTTTGGTCGTGGTATCTTGGGATGCGAAAGGTATTTTGTTCATCGATTACCTTCATAAAGGAAGAACCATTAATAGCAAATCTTATATAGCATTATTGGTGTATTTGAAGGAAGAAATCACCAAAAAATGGCCACAAAAGAAGAAAAAGTGATCTTTCACCAAGACAATGCATGGTATCACAAGTTGATCGCAACGATAGCATAACTACATGAATTGCACTTTGAATTGCTTCCGCATCCACCCTATTCTCCAGATCTGGCCCCCATTGCCTACTGGCTATTTGCAGACCTTAAAAGAATGCTCCAGGGACAGAGATTTGGCTCCACCGAAGAAGTGATATTGGAAACTGGGACATATTTCGAGGCCAAAGACAAATTGTTCTACACAAAAGGTATTGAATTGTTAGAGAAGTGTTGGAATCAGTGTATCCCCATAGAAGGAGATTATGTTGATGAATAAAGTCAAATTTTGCCTAAAAGTTGTTTTATTAGTTAGGCCTGGGATTTATTGAGTGATGTGTTACCTCAATATGATAAGACAAGATACATAAGAAAAGATGTAGTTTTATTTACATCTTCCACTTGTCAGTAATCAATATATTCTAAGTCTCTAGAGTTTTTCTGGTTAGTGTTTACAGAAAAGAATGTGCTAGTTAAGGAGCAAAAAACGTTAAATATTAATGAAGCAATGTATAAAATTGCTAAATGTGTTAAAAAGTATTGACCTGACTCAATTCCTAAAATCAGTATTGTGATGTTTAGTAACTGAAATATTGATTTGGAGAGTGGATTGATGCAAAATCTTTTCTGCACATCATTGTATTAATTGTTGTCTGGAAAAGTTTATGCAGATTTTTAAAGGAAATTAAAACACAAAATAGAATTATGCAAGAAAATATTTATTCAACTAAATATAAACCAATTTGTTGCAAAGCCTTTCTCCCTTTTTCTTTCAATTTAAAGATTTTGTCTTCCAAGAATTTTGGTGGTTTCTCAACTAAGGTACTTTTTTAAATATCATCCAAAGAATTTAAATTTTTACCATTGCGATTATTTTGCAAGGACTTGAATAAATGAAAATCTAAAGGAGCAATGTTTGGTGAATATGAAAAGTGGGGTAACACATCCCAACCAAGTTACAACAATTTTTGGCAGGTTGTCAAAGAAAAGCCTGTTCTGGCATTATCCTGATGTTAAAAAACACCTTGTTCAATTCAGGGCATTTTTCTTGAATTACTGCCTTAATTCATCCAGTACTTTTCAGAATCAATTGATTTATTACTTAGCAGAAGTTCATACTCCAGGATTCCTTTCCAATCTTACCAGATACACAGCATGACTTTCTTAGGATGAAGACATGCTTTTGGAATGGCTAAAGTTGGCTCATGTCACTTACCCAGGACGTTTTTGTTAAACATTGTAAACAATCTATTTTACCTCACAATTTGCTTAAAAAATGGTGCATTTTCATTGTTTATATATATATAAAAAAAAAGTTTTCATAGTTATGACAATTTAATATATGTTAAAACTACCTTGGCACTGATAATAACTTTTTTTTTTTTTTTTAAATCATCTCACCCCAAAACAAGTCAGAACTGCCACTGGTGCACAGGGTGTTACAGAAGAGGTGAGATGAGAAAGATGAACAAGTTATAAGGGAGTCAGAGAAAGGATGTGAGTCAAGAAGATAAGAGAGAGCAAATGACTTTGCATTTAAATTCTTGGAGATTGTAATTTTCAAGCAAGCAATGTTCTTAAGTAATAAGAAAATACTTTGATATTTTCTGAATCAATTTCAGTATTAGAGGATGAATTTTCAAAATAAGTACTATAATGAATATGACAATTAGCAGACTCCTACAATTTCTTTTAACATGTTAAGAATATGAAATGGTAATCTTGTAGATAAAGCAATTTTATGAAAAAAAGAACAAAAATTAAAACCGTTATAAAGTCAGATACAGCTTTTAACCATTTTTCAATCCTTTTTTTCTTTTCTTTGACTAAAGATCATAATTTAGCAGAGAAGAAGAATCCGATAGAAATGAATGTCGGGCTGATTTCTGTATCTACATCTGTATTAAAACTGCTCTTTATTTACAAAGAATATAATCAATAAGAGAATATGTGCACAATTTTGAGGTTTGTATATTAGAAACTGTTAAGTCATTTCTATAATTAGCAACCATTTTAACTGATGATCAATTACAAGTCAAGTATACAAGAGTTGGTTTTCTAAAGTAGACAATGCTGTCTGCTTAAACATATTAAAGTCTTTATAATTTGTAATATAACAACAAATCAGACAACGTAATATAGCGGAAACAAATATAAGATCAATTTGCTTGTAGAAAGAGACGGAATGAAAAAAGAGGTAAAAGAAGAAAAGTAACTGTAACAATTAAAGAGAAATGTGTATGACTTAAAATGAAAAAATAGTATAAAAGTGGAATAATAGTAAGAAGGTAATAGATTAGAAGCATGAAGAACAGCATAACATGTAGGAAAAAAAGTATACTTGGAATTGAAGCAGAAAGAAGAAGTTAAGAAAGAAATGAGAGAAGAAAAAAGGTGAGTAAGACATCAGTTGTGTGAAGGCGAGCAGTTAAAGGACAGATGAGTTAAAAATAAAAAATAAAAATTTATAAATCAGTAATAAAATAAATAAGTAAAATGCAAACTTTCTAGCACACCTGAGTGAACAGTTATAAGATGATCCTAAATTACTAAGTGTTGAGCATAAAGCAAAAAAAAAAAAAAAAGGCAGAATAATGAAAACAAATAAGACTTAGTAGTGATAAAATCTTTTTGATATATATCAACTTTTGGGGAAAAATCTACTTTTTAGTGAGAATGGAATGAATCATACATTATAATAATAACAAAAGCTCTTTTGTTCATAGTGAGAAAAACTGCTAAAATTACCTTAGAGTTGCTGAATAACGATTTACAATCAGATAAAAAAAAAAAAAAAAAAAATTGCTCAGCTGCAGATTGATGTGATTGAAGCATTTCTTGTCAGTGATAAATTTTATGACAATATACAAGGTGGTGGTAAAATAGTTTTGGCCTGAACATAAAAGAAGAATGACTTCGAAACATAAAATGTACATATTCTACATATTCCACCTAGAAGTTCCACACACACGCATACACCAATTTTCAAGCTCCTTTAAACATTTAAAAAAAAAATTCTTCGTTTAGTCTAGTCATTAGAATATTTGCTCTAAATCATTTGAAATTTTATTCCCTTTCAAACTCTTTTTAAGGTCTGGAAACCAGAAATGGTAGAATACAGTATGATTTGATAAGTAGGGTGTATGGTCTATGCACTCAAACCCAAAATTCATCAAAACATCCACTGACTTGCCAGCCCCGTGAGCAGGTACAGTATTTGTCAAAAGAAATTTTCTGCAGCCTCCCTCTCTGTTTTTCTTTCAAGGTCACCTTTAATTAGCCCAGCAAGTTAGAATTGTATTCTGTATTTCTTCTGGAGATAATCATCAAAATGCTTTTCTTATCTGAAAAAGCTACAACCATGATCTTTCCTGCAAACATTTGAGTCATGAGTTTTGTTGGCCATAGAGAACCTGAGCATTGCCTCTGCATGGACGTGTTTGCTTTCCAGGTCATGATGGTGTAACCCTGTTTCATTAACAGTGACAAGTTCTTCCAAATAATTATCACTAGATTAGAGAAAATGCTGCAAAATCAACTTGAAGATATCCACTTGATATTGTTTCTGGTTGGAATTCAAACATTTTAATATTCACTTAGCTAGTAGCATCTGCATAATCAATTGCCGGTAAATTATAAACCCAATGTGCTCTCTAAATATCTTGAGTTTCTTAGAAATTCTTTAGGCCATGATTCATCAATCAGCCAAGTTTAGGCCATGATAAACAACTAACACCATTGGGTCTTAAAATCTCCACATTGGAAGATGGCATACTACTTCTTTACAACTGAATATGAAATGTATTTATCACTCTGTCAAGCACTTTGCTTACACCCAAAGTGACAAAACATTGATTTTGCTAAGTGGGTTGGATAAAGAATATTTCATTACTCCTCATTTAGGTTAAAATAAGAAAAAGTAAATATTGAAAATAAAATTTAGGATTTTATATAATTCTACAAAAGAGTTTCTAAAGTATAAAAGATACAAACAGCTATCAATTGAAAGAAAAGGTCCTTTTGCTAGGGTCAATGATCACATTGATTAGGATTAAGACTGAAATGAAAATGTTATTTTTAATCTATAGTTTGCTAATAAAGTCACTGTGTCAAATCAACAAGGGTCTGACCATATGGACAGATTTATTTTTTCAAATTTGGTACACTTATAGTTTCATGATACAAATTGAAGGGTACCTATTTGACATCTCTAGGTCAAAGAGTTCCCAAGATATTTTTGGTTTTGTTTACATTTTTATTATACAACAAATACATATTTATATGAAAAAGTGATGTAACAAAAATAATTATTTTAAAAAAGTGTCATGAATAAGATAACATAAAATAATATGCATAAAATAATATGAAATATGCAATACTTGATGTGAAATTTTTGTTGGTATTTGACATGGTATACTAAATGCACAAAACAATCAAACTTTCATTTTTTTTTTTACAATTAATAAATTAAGTTTTGATTTTTAAATATGATACATTGAAATAAATATTTAAAATAAAAAGATTCTTAACATTTAGAAAGAGATTAATGAGCAAACTTATTTTTGTGCTTGTTGGAATACATGTTTAAATAAAAAATAATAATTTGGATATGCAAACAACTTACTTTTTCATTCAAACTTTTTGTGATGACCAAATTTGATTGTATTTAAATTTATTTCAAGAAATGTTTTTCCTAAAATACTTTCTAAAATAGTTTTTCCAAAAATACTTTCTAAAATAGTTTTTCCAATATCAATTAAATTAAATATATCAGAATAATTTAAAACTATAATAATATAATGCATAATATGAATGGGAAAGTGTCCTTGGATTGTAAAAATGTCAATTTTACCTCTTCATTATCAGGATATTTTTCAAGCACATATTCTAACCATCAGAGATTACTGTAACAATTCCATTAATGTTTTCAAGTTCTAGCTTGTACAGTTTTATAATTGTAGCTATTTTTCTTTCATCCTTAGTTGACATGGTTTTTACTTCTACCTCTTCCTGAAATACGGAAATAAGGAGTACTTCTACCTCTTCTTGAAAAACAAAAACATGTAATTTGTTGAGGCTTTTAAAATCTATTTTCTAAGATTTCTGCTTCATTTGCCCATTCATGTGTTAAGGAATACAAAATATTTATTCCTGAAATGTTTTTACTTGATGTTAATAGTTAATAAATTTTCATAATCAAACTGTCTTGGTGTCATTATTTATTCATAAGATCAATGCATGCTTGCTTTTGCTGGTACTCTCTTAATAGTGTCACCTAACCCATCACAGAAATAGATCAGATTTTTTTATTTTAAAATTAAGATTTTTTTCCCAGTACTTCTGTAAGTTTCCTTTAGAACAAATGGACTGTGTGATGCATGAGAAAATCTTATATAATTACAATATTAATATGTTTCAGCTCTTTGTTATTTCTGCAATACAAGACAAATGGATGTAATGCGGCTTGAAATTTATTTCAAGGGACGCCTTGTGCAACATCCGGCAAAATAAATGAATAATTCTCAGCAAAACCTGCAATAACTATGCCTTCAATATCCATCATTAGAACAAAATTTTGATTGTTCTCTTTGGCAAAGAAATCTTGCTTTTCAGGGTTTGAAGCCTTGCAAAAAAAACAAAAAACAAAAAAACAAAACAAGTTTCAATAAATTCTTATATAGATTTTGATACAGTTTGCAGTGTAGTTCTATCAGTTGATAGCCACTGTTTATAGATAAAATCATCTGTTAATTTTTTATTTAGAATTTCTTCTATATATAAAACAAAATCCTCCATCAAATTGCTACAAGTAGCAGTTAGATGTTGCATTGGCGGTAATTTGTTAAATTATATTGTTCATCTTGAGTCAGTATACCAACATCCACACTAATCAGATTCATATTTTGATGTATTGTGCAAACGGAAACAGAGTGTGTTCCAGCATCACTTGCTAGGATACATTCTTTTGGTCTGAGCCTAACAAATTTTGAAAAACTAATTGTTTGGATTTTTAATTTAAATTGGCATGCCCTATTTACATTGTGGATAAAATTATTTATTAAATTTTATTTCAAATTTCTTCTATATATGCCCTATTTACATTGTTTGTTCTATTGTCCTCATATTCATGTTTTGGCCATTCTGTGCACCAGCCTTTGTCAGGTGATTGGAATTTTGAACTGAACACTTTATTTCGTTAACCAGGGTTAATTGTTCTAGTTCAATGAGCCATGCCTATGAAAGATATCTCAGTACCAGTTATTTCCCTGTGACTCATCTCTGCTGTATCCAGGTAATGAACTCACAACTCTTTTGGGTCAAGTCTCTGGAACCAACCAACGCCATTAATTTTTGAGACTTATAAACCTAAAGTCACAATAACTTTTTTTTTTTAACCAGAGCTCATATTACAATTTTGTTGTTAGTTATTGTTTTTCTAGCACCCTATATTACTGGTTTCCATATTGTATTCATTTCTCTGAGATAAAAGTGGCCTAGCATATGTGCTGATTCCTTAAGTTTTTCTATTTCCAGTGGTGTTCCCTGTCTATTACTTCCCCCTCATCTTGCAGGGGGGAAGTGATCTCTCTCTTCTCTTTATATGTGGTCAGCTACACTTGAGGTTTTTTATTTCTTCTTGTGTTACAGCTTTACGGTGTTCTTGCAGTCTTATCTTAAGGGAACAACTTGTTTCTCCTTTATATTTCTTACCATAGCTGCATAGGATGGCGTACACACAATTCTATGAGAGGTCTTAATTGGAAGAGGTGTCTGCTAAGTGTTGAACCACTTTTGAATGTCATACTGATGTTATATGGACCACAGATATTTTGTATTTTTGCAATAATCCCTTTATATAGGGTAGGAAGATCAAGGATATTTTCTTAGTGTTGTTATCCACTTGCATCCTTCTATCTCAGTTTGTTGGAGTTGCTGTCATGATACTGCTTATACTGACCTTTTCTTGTTCATATATCTCTGGGTAACCACTCGTGACTTTTGCTTGGTGCTGTAAGTGGTGGATGATTCCTTTTCTTACACTGTATGGGTGGTGAGAGTTGAAGTATTGTCCAGTGAATGTAGGTTTGAGATATACAAGATATGTCTTGAGCCCATGCTATGATCAAGATATTAATACATTCAGGAATGCTAGTTTGTTTTTTTCTTTCTCCATTGTGAACTATATCGATGATCTTATTGAGTTCACATGGTCCAGTATTAGCTGGAACCTCTTCCTGGTATAGCCAGAGTATAAAGGTGCCATCTATGTATCTCAGTGATAAAGTTGACTTTAGTGATGTGGATTCTAATGCTCTCTCTTTGAAGTATTTCATGTACATGTTAGTCATTGTTGGTGATAATGTCAATCCCACTGCTAAGCCTTTATTCTGCCAATATATGTCTTATCCCATTCTGAAGTGTGTTGATTGCATTCAGAAAATCAGCATCTCTGTCAAGTTATCTATTGGTATACTAGCATGTTCTTCTAGAAGTGAGACCAAGGCTAGTTTGTCCCTGACTATTGATAGTGCCTATCTGGATACCTTGGTATACAGGCTCACTATCTAATTGGATTGGATGGATGCATCTTTGATTAATTCTACAAAGTCCAATATGATGATGACTTTCTTATTAATGGGTCAATTATATCTACAAAGAAGTGACTCAGAGGGTGATATATAGAACCTGAGCAGAATACAGTCTTTGTGAATTCTGGGGAGACCATATATGTGAGGTAGCTTGTTACAATGTTGAGACAACAGCCTGTATGTCTAAAGTGGGAAATGGTCCTTGTTCTTGATTAGGATCTGTGACAGATGTTGTTCTGTTTTCAACATTGGATCTTTCTTTATTTTACTATAGTTATCATTTCTAATGAGCACTTCCAATTTTTTTGGATACCGTTCATCACTACAGTCGCATTGCCTTTGTCAGCAGGTTGTATGATGATGATGTCATTCTCTAGGGCTTTGATTGCTAGCCCCTTCATTTTTTTGATGTTTGATTTGGGTGGTTCGGCTTTCTCCACTACGTCTCTCACTTTCAAACTTAGCTCATCCATTCAAGCCTGAGAAATGTTCAAGGATATTTCCTTGATTCAGGCAACAATATCCAAGTATGGTATCAGCCTGATGGTTGTTGCAAAGTTCAGTATTGACTCTTCAGATGTACTCAGCTGTTGTTGATTACTGCCTTCACTGGAGAGTGATAGACCTTGTGTGTCATCTTCTAATCTGTTCAATATATGTACAAGGCAGTATTGAATACTTGTTTGAAAGATTTATCCAGACCACAATAGATCCTCTTTCAGTCTTCTTCATTGATAATTCTGTTGAGAAAAGTCTAGTGCCTCTGGGAGATATCAAATGGAAATTTTTATCTTATCCAAGTCTTACTGGATTCTTTCTTGGACAAGCATGTGTCCCACTTTTTCTGCAACCAGATGAGCTTTCCTTGAATTGACAAGAAGTCATGGTGCCATACCCAAAGAGATGAGTTATAAATATCAGCACTGGTATAAGAATGTTAGTTCAACTTCTGTACCAGCTTCTGGTGGTACTTTTCTAACTGTCCTTATATTTTTGGTATACCAGGTCCATATCAATCCTTTAATATTTATCTATATGTCTGAGATTGAGATGAGGTATTGTAATTATTTACAATACAATACACAACGCATAGGTGTTACACCAATAAGATGAAGGTGGAGCAGGTCCAGGTAACAAACCACAGTGCCCAGCATCACCCAGTGTGGACTTAGACCTTGCCGGACAGAGTAGTCTCTAAGCAGATTAAATCCCCCCAACCCCATAAGCAACAAGAAAGCTTGGTGCGATTTTGATGAAGATGTATGCATTATAATCCAAGGTACATCTGCAGGTAACATAGAAAGATCAGTACAACCATGCATACCCGATCTATAACATTGTGAAGTAAAGTCTTGATTAGTAGCTGTTTTCTGGGGGAACTTTTATAATGCACGTCCTAAAGCTAGTAGCAAATTTTATTCTGTGTGTGGGCCAAATACTGATCATCCCCTATCAAAGAAGTCTGTTGTTTATTTAGACCCAAAACTTCTAGTGACATGGGAACAATAACACTGACGATACCCCTAGATTCGGCACTTAAAGGTGTATTTTTGATAATTTAAAATAACAATATTTATATCGTTCAGACTGTTGTCCTCATCTTTGTTGCCATATTTATGACATTTTGGCTGTTGCATGCTCTGGCTTTTTTCAGGTGATTAGAATTTTAAACTGAACCCATTTTTTTGTCCACTGAGTTAGATTGTCCTAGTTTCATGAGCCATATCTCTTATATAAAAACTAATGTCTCAGTAACCACTTCAGACTGCGAGAACACCGTAAAGCTCTAACATGAGGAAATATATAAAAATTAGGCATAGTTGACCACATATGGAAAGAAAAGGGACATCACCACCCCCTGTGGGATGAAGTTGAAATAGTAAATACTTATATAAATACAAAAACAAGAAATCTCCTAAGTCAGCCAAGCATAGAAATTAATACAATATGGGAATCAGTAAAATGGAGTGCTAAAGATAAACAATAACAAACAAGAAAATTGTAATATGAGCTCTCGTAAAAAAAAAAAATAGTTACTGAGATATCAGGTTTAATAGTATCAAAACTTCATACAGTGATGTGCTCAAAGACACATAGCCCAGTGGATAAAAGTATTGGTTGAATCCAGTGACTTGTTCCAAAAGAGTTGTGGGTTCAATACCTGGCTATAGCAGAGGTAAACAAAAACTTTAAGAGTTGAGTTAAAGAAAGTTAACTGATATGGAGATATCTGGAAGAAGCATAGCTATAGCTCATGGAACTAGAACAATTCATGAGCAAAATGAAGTGTTCAGTTCAAAATTCCAATCACCTGAAGGTACAACAGTGTAAATAATAACAGTACATATTGGTATGTCTCTTTCAGATTAGAGAGTCACAATACTTTGGTTCTTGAACTTTTCTATCAACCTTAAAAACTGTCTTATAGTCATTTTTTTTCCCCAAATATCAATCTTCTTCACTCTTATAAAACAACACAACTTGGTCAATTATAACTTGTGGGAAAATATTTGTATATTTGGTTTGAGTTTTTTGGCTTGTCTTGCCAAGTATGCTGTGGTACCAAATTCCATTTGAATTCTTTCTTTTTGAAAGGATTATAAAGATTTGTACTTTTTGGGACCTCTTTTCACAAGTTGCAAACTTTTCTTTTGTGTTATAATTTCACTTTTATCAGATCTTTCATGGTCTTCTCCACTGATAGATTCTTGATGAGAAATTTTAATTGAAATCTGTTTAATTTTCTTCGATACTGCTCCTTTTAATTTTTCTTACATTTTTTCTGCAAAACTGGTTTGTTTTTCAAGTTTTTGTAGCTAATAACAAAGGTTTACATGATTATTTATATGAGTAGCATGAATTTTCCTCCTATGTAACCCCCTGCACAACAGTTGGAGTGAAATACTTTGCTTGGGGCGATATGATTATAAAAAAAAAAATTAAAATAATTAAGAGCAAAATTATGAAATGTCTCAAAGATAACTTATTGTTTTGCAGTAAACAGCTTTCTCCCACTGAGGATTTATCAGTAATAATTATGTTGTATCATTACACTAACATAACTGAATATAAAATTATAATTACTTATCCCAACTGTTTTGCTTTTCCTGTATTGGTGAAGAATCCCAATTAATTTGAAAAGCCAATAATATCTTTACTGTCTGGAAAATAAGTGACTTGTTTCAGAGGACTATGTTTATAGATACCAGTTTAAAGTCATATTGAAGTCAGTTTTGTTCTTCTTTCACACCAATTTAATAACATTTGTTCTTACTTTTATAACCAGCACATAATTTTGATTTACCAAAAAGTTAAAATGAATTAAACTAATTATGGTTTAGATATTAGACTGAATCATGCAGTTGTAGGAACAATGCGTGTAAGTGTTAATCACATATATAAAAACCAAAACTAAAAAGTTGATTGTTTTTTTTACATTTATTTTGTGTACCAAGACAAATGTCAACAAAATTTTGTTAACCACTGTTACGTGTAACAAAAGGAAAAGAAAAAAAAAAAGACTGACCAAAAATATTTAATTTACAAAACACACCAAATAAAATATTTACAAATATACAATTTTGGCATTCAAATCAAGAGACTTAAAAAAAACGTATATAGTTTACTACTGCCTGGTGAAGTGTTATGAGGAGAGAAGGAGAAAGTAAGTTGGCATGGAGTTAAATGTTATACTTTTTGGAAATCCTCAAATGAGTATATAAAGAAATATTTTAAGTATGGTCAAGGAAATAGTCAAAAATATATATTTACCCATATAGTTCCATGAAATTCTCTTTCAAATTTTTGTTGGACGGCAGCTTCTTAGATCCTTACGGCTGGATATAAATCCTGAATCAAACCGCAGTTGATAACAACAGCAGACCCAGGTAACAACTGACTGTTCTCTGCCCAAAACCTATTTATATAGTGTTTGAGCAGAGAATTTGCATACTTCTAGAACCTTTCAAACTCTCTAGATTCTATTGAAACATTCTTGATCATTCTAGAACCTTCCAAAATATTCTATTCCTAATTGCTCTATTTTTACACTACTTCATGAATTAAACTTTTTGGGAATAGCACTTAGGATTCAATAGAATTCATTACTATAACTTTTTATACATTATTAATATTATTTTGTATATAAATGCATCCTCGTAACACCATTAACATCATTTGTTGCACATATTTTCATAATATTTTATTATCTTAATATTCATTCATGAAACTTTTTAAAATAATTATTTTCTTTATGTCACTTTTTCATATAAAAATCTACTTGTTGCATAATAAAAATGTAAACAAAACCCCACAAAAAAGGATTATTTATTTTCACTGAATTGGTCAGTATTTAACAAAAAATAACACATTCTATTGATTTTTATGGTCATAGTTCCTGTGTGAATATTACTCAGCATCCAATGAGCTTTCTAAAGATATACAACTTGACCATATTGAGAAATATGAAAATGTTAGTATATAGTAAAGTTTACCATTTTGAATTTGGCCCAACTCCGTAAGAAAAAAGAAGAGGGGGTAATCTATTGGTGCAAGGTCTGGGGGTAGGGGGAGAAAGGTAAATGGTAGTATTTCCAAGCCAAGTCACCATGCAGTATGCCTGATCAGCTGATGCCTGGCACTGCCATACAGAAACAGTTCACTCTTGCAATTAACTAATGTTGGCTCCTTCTGTTAAGTGCTTGTTGCACACATTCCAACTGCTGCAAATACAGGTCTCATAGTGCACAAATTGGTGACTAGTTCACCAGATACACTGTACTTCAAGGCCAAGATAATATGAGCATCAATGTTTCTATAAGATAACTAAGATAGTCCTTGTCTTTTTTGTACATCAAGTGGGAAAAAAGTGATCACTGATAAGCAAATGAGTGCATTGGGGACATAGCTCTTGATCATTTTTGTATCCTGTGTGGATGCAGAGATGATCATGTTTGGCACAGGATCCTGTAGTGATACCCCATGTCTGGCATGCTTGGGAGTGTCATAAAGGACCAACTTTTTGTCACTGGTGAGCATTGGATCAATTATGATTATGTTGCAGTAACAAAAAACAGGCTATTACTTGTTGGTTTCTGACAGTGTGTGAAATACCTACTTGCTCAACGTGTATGCCTTCTCTATGCGGTGCAGGTGAAGACTGTTTCATCAGAAACCTGGAAGCATTTGGGAAGCTCGCCACAGGTTTGGCTGTTGTCTTCCTCTGTGCCCTAAACATCCAGGACTTGTGCTAGCCACTGCAAGTTTCATTACAAAGGGACAGATCTGATCTGAACTTTTAGAACCAATGCCTGGTGCTGCATTCACTTACAGCATTATTCCCAAATGCTTGATGTATTCAGCAACTTGATGCTGTTGTGAACAAGCCCATCTTAAAGTCATAAAGCAGACAACTTTGACATTGCCATGTTTCCTTGTCACCGCACAAGCTATGATTGATTTGTGTGTGCTTATACACTTGCATTGGTCAAGAGCAATGTACCCACTGCTCTCCTTGCATGCAATGCACTCATTTGCATATCAGTGATTATTTTTTTTCCTACATGATGTACAAAAAAAGGCAAGGACTATCTTAGTTACCTTATAGAAACATTCCTGATGCTCATAATATCTTGGCCTTGAAGCACATTTAGCAGAAAATCTAATAGTGCAAAAAGAGATCTGAGAATGCTATTTTATAACACTCACAAAAGAAACAGACAGAAGAGAAATTAATGTGTTGAATCCTGAACCTGATGACTATTCTTGGATAAATTTCAATATTTCAGAACAAAACAAATAAGTAGTAAAGAGTAAAAAAAATGACTAGTTCAAAGTTGCTCATACAAATGACCTTATTCTAATTATATATTATGCTGTGTATTTCTTTTCAGTGATTAGATACTGGAACATTGTATTTGTAAACCAGTACTACTGGCTCAATGTGTGAATTGATGGAGACCATTAAACAGGTTAAGAGACAATGGTGATCTTTGACTGAAAAACATTTTCTTTACACATGACCCTTATCTAGTTTATGGTAGTCTACATGCTTGAATTGGAGAAGGATCAGTGGTAAAATGTAGTCAAAGGATGAATGTGTTAAGCTTGCTCCACATCAAATGTTATGCTACTTTGTCGCAAATAGTGACTGCATTGACCATAATTTACTTTCACAAAGAAATTGGAGGAACGTAAAATTTTACAGCTTGGAACCCAGCCACCATTGCAACAACTATTCAGGTACACTGTCAAGCAACAAGTAGCAGCAATGTTGTTCCACCCATTCTAGCCAACACAAAGAATTCCAGTTATCTTTTTAGTTGTCAGTTAAGATAGTAGGAACTTAAGTTGAAAAATGCTAAATAGTGAATACCCAGTCTTTGAAGCAGTACACTCCTAAGTAGATAAGTTCTTGTACTTATATCCTTTGCACTTTACTTCCAATCATTAATGCTCCATATCCAAGCAGAAAAATCTTCCAGTTTTTTTTTTTATCAATCTACAGAATTTCACAGAAATAAAAATACCTGCACCTTGCAGTCAAGTCTTCAGTTCTATTTTTTTTTTTTTTACTTTTGCACTAACTAGCTTACTAGAAATTTGATTGCAAGAAATTGTTCAATAATAATAATAAGTCACTATATGCAGAGATATACTTCAGTTTCAAATAGATAGCATAGTTGAAATAAGAGAAGTAATCAGAAAATTAAACCACTTATAAAATTGATATTGTAGCAGTAATGAAATGCTTTATACCAGAATATGTATCATCTAAATTAAGGGTGGAGAGAGGGAAGGAAATTTTCTTAATATTTAATAAGTATTTTTGGGATAAAATAAGGTGGGTGAATTTTTCTCCAAAACAGTCCTATTTTGAAATTTAAAGTTATTCAAAATCAACTATCATACACCATACTACTACATTTGCTAATCATATCCTTTGTTGAATGGAATTAGTGCTGCTCAGAACACTCCTTTTTAAATGACCATATATCGTACCTATTGAACAGGTTGCAGTAAAGATGTACAAAACAAGATTGTGTATCCACAACAAAAGATATGTACACCCAACACAAGCTCTATATACATATTTTTATTTGGATATTAACTATATCTGTTAAATAAGAAATGGAAGCAGAATAAGAACAAAGAAAAAATGAAAATTACTTATATGCCAAATTTTAACACATGAAAGAAAACATTTCAATGTCTTCTTCTAACACCGTCCTAGTGGTTTAATTGCCCTGATACAACTTTCCAATTATCTCTACTATAAAATTTTGTTTTGTTATAAATTTTCTGTCTGAAGTAAAGCCATAGTCTCCAACCAATGAAAGTCTAGTCGTTATAATTATTTTAGTAAATTTCCTTTTTTCATCCAGTGATCAACATTTGTTTGCGAGGCTAGTGGCCAGTTACAGTTCTTGAGCCTTTTGTGCGCCAAAATTTTGCAAATCCAATCTAACTTTTATGACCTTACTTCCCTCATTGGAATTAAGATGCTTTAGAATAAGTTCTTTGCACATATTTCAATCTACCCTCTCAAATTTTTTGCTCTGATGATTTCACAAAGCATTTGATGGAAGTTCTTTCATCAAAGAAAAAATGTATATTTTCTTGAAAGAAAATACCTATATTTCCCTGGAACTTTCTGATGTTGAACTTTCAACCAAATCTTTTCATGTTATTCATTTTTTTCTTGGTTCATGATACAATAATCTTCTCAAGATGAAAAGTTTTCCAAGTTTATCAAAGTAAAAATTTTATCCTCATTTAAACTTTTCCAAAGCATAAGGCCCATGAGACACTTCAGCAAGCAAGGATAATTTGATGTTACTCTTTTTGTTGGGGAAAGAATTCAATTTAGAAATCTTAGTGTTAATTAACTTCAAGCAGCTGACCAACACTGCTACAACTAAGATTGAAACTTTGAATTCTACTAACCAAGAAGGCAGTCAATATTCAATGAAGTCCTAGTTTTCAGCAGTATACAGTATGCTGCTGAAAACTGATGTGCATTGTGGTGCAGTGGATATCAGCTTGGAAACAAGAAATTGGGGAGCCAATTTCAAATTTCAAATTAACTGACTGACAGTAACCAAATTAATATATATTATTTAAAAAAAAAAAAGTTATTGCAAATGCCTGATTTGCAGACAGGTGGCTGAAATTTCTCAAAATAGAATTTAAGAATTAAAGAAATTCTGCTAGAAGGATGCTGACAGCCTAAATTATGTGATAGGATGAACTTTCCTGAATATTTAATAAAAGGGGTGGTTGAAATAAGGATACCCTGAGTGTTTATTTTTAAAAAAAGAATAATTCTCCAGACTACTTGAAACTCAAAGGTATATACACAATATTTGGATATTTTTGGCTTTACATTTTATGCAGCATCAACTAAAGAAATTTCAAGGTAATTGTGGCTTTAAAAAACTACCCTTCCCTCAAGATTCATTAAAATCAATTTATTTTATTATCTTGGAATGCCAGTTTAGAACACAAAGTCGCATCAGAGAAAAAAAAAGTTTTTCTAACTGAAGGAATCATTTCTTTCTTTCTTTTTTTTTCCCCTCTCTTTGGAAATGGAAATGAATTTATTTAAAGTGAAAGATTCTATACTTTATAACGTGGACAATTTTCTCCTTAAAGATGCAAAGCTACCTTAAAAAGAAAAAGAGAAGTCTGAAAGACCGATAAGTTGTTGCAAAATGTTGTCATTATACAAATTTATATACAGTAATATAACCTTTGTTGTATCATAAAAGCAGTTGATATTACAAGTGGGGGAGTGGTAACAAACAGAGCTTAAGACAATCATTACTGAAAGAATATGGCTATTAATTTAATGCATATGTCATGTAATGTGTAAAGCAAAGAATTTAATCAACTTAAAATTAGTGTTTCTTTTCAACAAAAGGAAAATAACAAAGAGAATGCATTGTGACAAAACAAAATTGGATTTTCATCATATAATAAAATAAATAAGTGTTAGATGCTTTCCATTTTTTCTAAATTTATTCATACATTGCAGCTTTAAACAAAAATAACAATGAGCTAACTAAAAACTATACATCTACTTATTGACTGATTTTGGATCACTTTGAAAAACAATTTCTATTTAACTTTTTTTGATGATTACTGATGTTGTAGAGACACATGATAAAATCATCAACAATAGTTATTCTACATGAACTGAAAAGTAAAAACTCATTATCTAAACATCCATTCAGTGTTGAAATTGTTTTTAAAAAGTATCTAATAATAGTGAACTGGAAAATGGGTTTTAGAAATATTGCAAAGATAATTTATTTTAATGCTAAAAAAGAGTGCTTTTATAAAAAACAATCATATTTTCTCTTAAAATGAAAACAATTCTGAATGTAGTTGCTTCTGAAATTCAATTAATTGTGCAGTGTAAATTATTAATTCTTGTGTATTTTAGAGAGTTGGTTCATGAGTGAATTAAACATTAATAAGGAGGTTTAGATACAAAAAACCTAAATCTGAGATCCCAAAGAGTCAAATGTCAGATAATATCAAAAGGGTCAAAAATTCACATGACAACTCATAGCACACAACATTGCTAAACAACTACATGGTCTAAATTAATGTTCTTTTATTGGGTTAAGAAAGGTTGTGATTGGTTGAGACTGGTAGAGAAATACAAACATTTACCATATTTCAAAGACTACAAAACATGATTTGATCTCGATTTTCTTTTTCACAGATAGCACAAAGAACACAAATTTTTTTTTTCATCTCCACAATGAGACATCAAATTGTACATTTAGTGAAATAGAATTCAATAATAATCAGCTTAAAGCACGACAAAAATTTAAATATCAAAATGGATTCAGTGACAAAGACTTCAACCTATGCATTAAAAAAAAAAAAAAAAAAAAACTATTTCAAACAAAAGTCACTAACCCAGAGATAGACTGTTTTAAAAAATAGCTAAAATGTAGTTGGTGTAGCAGAGAAAGTTTAAAAGGAGGGGGGGAAGAAAGAGACACACACTGCACATGACAAATGGTTCAATTCAAAAATGTATTATATGGCTCAAGAACAAATTAAACTCCAGACTGTCATAGCAAAATATTTTGAAATTTATAGAAAAAAAAAACAAAAAAAAAAAAAACAAAACAAACACCACAAATAGATTTATTCATATTTAAAAGATTTAGGATCCTGATTATGTCTCCCAACCCAATCTTCCATTTTGAGTTATAGTTAAATAGAAAATAAATATTTTATCACTTCAAAGTAATAAAACAATGAATAAGTAAAAAGTTTGTTTTATAAAAATCATATGGTGGGGGGTAGTTGAATTTTAGTAAAACTGCATCTTCAAAATTTTTGAGTATGGTATATAAGGTCACCTAAATAGCAAGCTACTTTTGAAGATTTTGTAAAAATATAAATATGAAGGGAAGTTGAAAAGTTCTTGGCACAATTAAATTTAAAAAGTCTAACCAAATGATCAAATATAGGATTTTTTTATTTTTGGAAGGGCTTCTTGGATAGGTTGAGAACTTTTCATCGGCCTTTTGTATAAAACCAAAGTTCTTATCCACTGATGTTACAATACAGCAAAATCCTTTAACAGACAATGAATATAAACAAACATGGTGCAGCTGCTTACTAAAGAGAGAAATTAGACATATGATTAATCCAATTATATTTCATAATAACTATTATAATATTAATTTGTTCTTTACAATAAAAACCACAGCCCATTATCTACCCACACACATATATACACAT